>PVKH010005031.1:0-22592 GCA_004027955.1 Chaetophractus vellerosus
TTTAAGGTACATAGATGAGAAGTGATAGATATATAGATATAGGTATAGTATATAGAGAGCAGAGGTATTGAGCTAGAGCTAGAGATTAAAAATGGTGGAGGGTAAAGGGGATAAGGAGATAAGTTTTCTACATTTCATTTAACTGCTAAGATGCTGAAGCCAATAAACTGTGGTGTGTTATATAGATATAATGTTAGAACTAGTGCAACCACTAAAAAGCTACACAAAGAGTTACATCCCCAAACATTAGGTAATCAAAATCATTCTGGAAAACAGTTTGGCAATTTCTTAATAAACTTAACAAACATCTACATTCTGACTCAGCAGTTGCACTCCTGGGCACTTATTCTCGAGAAATAAAAACTTCTGTTTACACAAAAATGAGTACACAAATTTTCATTGCAATTTTCTTCTCAATATCCCCAAACCAGAAATAACCAGATTTCTTCAGTGGGTGAATGGTTAAGCAAACTGTAGTATATCCAATCATGGAATACTGCTCAACAATAAAAAGGAAGAAACTAATGATACAAATAATGACTTGGATGAATTTCCAGGGAATTCTACTGAGTTAAAAACAGCCAATCTCAAAAAAGTTATAATCTATATGTTTACATTTACAAAACATTCTTGCAATAATAAAATTATAGAAATAGAGAACTGATAAGTTGCCGAATATTAAGGACAGGAAAGGGGAAATGGGTGGAGATACAAAAGGTCAACTTGAGACAGACTTGTGGGAGTAAAAATGTTCTGTTTCTTCACTTTTCAGTGTCAATATGCTGTGATTTTGTACTCAGAAAAGGGTACATATGCTCTCTCTGTGTTACTTGTTACAACTGCCTGTGACTCTATGATTATCTCAAAATAAAACTTTAATTAAAAATAAAGATGCAATACTCAACAAGCATTCATATAATGACCTGTGATTGAGAAATTATGTTTATAGACTACACCACCAATTGCAAACTTCAACAAAGTATTAATAATCTAAGTAACAAGAATGGAAGATAAATTAAGATGTGGAGGGAGGAAATCATATTATATGATAATTATATATTATATAAAGGCAGTTATATTATTTCTAAAAGCAATGTTCAATAAATTCTGCCAAAGTAGTTAAAACGTTATTATGAAAAACATTAAGAATTTTTTCTTAATAAATCAAGCTTTATTTCTTAATATAAAATGGTCTTTTAGAAATTATCTTGAAGTGGAAAAAAATAATATAAATTTCTAGTCCTATTCAGTTTTGCTTTAGATTGCTTTTTGTTTGTTGTTAATTCAAGTTAAATTAATACATATAATATTATATAACATTATAGTATAATTGTAGTTATTATAAATCTGTAGTTATTATAAATTTCATATGTGAATAGAATCAGTTTTAAAATGATGTTTAAAAAAACCTCAAACAGTTATTTTTAGGTGGTTTAATTTCAAATATTTATTTATTTATGTTTATTTTTCTCTGTAGTTTTATATGAATGTTATTTGAAATTTAAGTGCTGGACAATTTTCTTTCAACTAGTTTTAAAATAAATTAATGTAGGGGGCCGGCTGTAGCCCAGTGGATAGGGCGCCGGTTCACCACATGGGAGGCCCCGGGTTCAGTTCCTGGGGCCTCTCCGAGCGGGCAGGCAGCCGTGGGTGGGGCAGAGCTGCCTGGGAGCAGGGCAAGCCGCCCGCGCGGTGAGCTGACTCGGTGGGTCGCTGTAACGGGGGCAGACAAAGCAGACACAGAAGAACACAAAAATGAGCACAGCAAGAACAAGCAGAAACGGGGGGATATGTAACAAAAAATAAATAAATTAATTAATTAATTAATTAATGTAGACAATCCTGCTGCTTGTCATGGATACAAGATCAGTTGAAGAAGAGGCGAGATGCTAGGATGGGGATTTTATGTGTCTTTTCCTTCCTTTATGTCATGAATAGATTTCATTAAATCAAAAGAAGTACCTCTAGCTCCAAGAAAGATATGTCAAGTATGAGAATTTTATTCTGAATTTTTCCTGTGAAATAATTTTGATTCCCTGGGGAAATGTGAAGCACACTGTCCAGTTTCATTGAGGTCGATTTATTCCTATACTCCAAGAAATAACCATATCAATGACCTGATAGAGAAGACATAACTTAAATTATCTGTAATATGAATGTTCTTTATTTCTCCATAGGGTTCTGTCAACTTCCATTGAGATATATTTCTACGGGGTATAAAATGTTATATAAACAACAAAAAAATGCTGTGCTTAGGGAAAAAACTTGTCTTTTGCACAATTAAGAGACAAGTAATTTCTAATCGAAATAAATATGACTTTATGAGTTGCTTTGCATTTTACCATAAAATGATGTTTGTTTTTTCTTTTTTCAGAGTATGTATTTTCTTAAACTAAAATAATGAACATGATAGGATATTTGATATGGTTTGCTAGGTCTTTTAAGTCAAATTGTTGGCTCTATCCTAGTTTTCATGTAAATATTTATTTTTATGTCTAGGTGTTTTTGTCATTACTTTTAACAATCAAAAAAGTTCATCTTATTGAATAGCTTTTAATTGTTTATGTAGCAATCCTCGTTAGCATAGTTAGTATTGTTTCTACTTATTTATTAGCCTTTGTAAATCATTTAATTTGTAATTTTGTCTAGGAACAAAATCATTGCTATCAAAATATATTATATCTTTAATAAGTTTTCTACTATTATATCTACCTAATGTGGGATATATGTAATTCATTTGTCTAGATGACTGGAAGATTTTAAAGTTTAATTAACATTCCAATTATCATGTAAATTGCAGTAGAATACATGGAGAGGGTCTTGAATTATGTGGGTTGAATTACCAGTTTATTTGATAACTTTGCATCTTGATTACTTCAACTTTGGGCATTTTAATTTCCTCCTATCTAACAAGGAGTGAGCAAACATTCCTTGCAGTGATATATAATGTCTGAACCCAGGAGATGCTTGCAGAGGCACTTAAACAATATATTCAATATTGGCATAGAATGTTAATTAGGATCATAAAAATTCTCTGCTATTAGCACATGAAAATAAGATGACTCTATACATTTCCTTTTCTTTCTTGGTTGTACTACTGCTGCTCTCAAGGGTGATTTTCTTGTTTAACACAAGATCAGACATTTGAATGGATCAATTTGATATAGATATAACTTCTTTCATGAATACATAACATCACTCAGAGCTACACAGCCAGGAATGTAATTTTCTAATACAACATTTTCCCAGTACTTTACCCTTTCTTTCTTCATCTACCTAAACCCTGAGCAAACTTTAAAAAGCTTGCAGATGTATCAAGAAAAAAAAAGTGCCATTTTATCATGTTCAGAATAAATTGTTGTAACAAGTAAGAGGAAATGAACAATGAAGTTGAAATTAAACTCATTTTAATTACCAAATTTTTTAAAACTTACATAAAATTACACTCATCTAAAGTCATTAGTTTCGTGATCAGTTTTGATGTTTTTGGTTTATTCACCTGGAAGCAGGGTAGAAGGAAAAAATTTGAATATGCCCAATTTGACAACTGAGTTCAACTAAGTGAGAACAGTAAGTTATTCATAGTGCAAAGGGACATTTCTGCAAGGAAAAATTGAGATTGAGTCTCTGATCTCTAGTACCTCGATAGTGTGCCAATATTTCATGCAGCTAGAAGGGCGACTCTTATCTAAAGGGTACAATGCATTTGTTATGGTATAGGACATCTGCAGCCCAAGACATTGATTTAAGAGTTGTTGTTTTCTTCAGAAATATGCTTAGCAGCCTGATGCCTTCTCTACCACTTTGAAGAATCTTTACAAAAATAAATGCAGCACACATTAGGCCTAAAGTTCATTCTAACATGTTTCTTTTTTTTTTTTAAAGATTTATTTATTTTATTACATATCTCCCCTTCCCCCCGCTGCGGCGACGCGCTGAGAGTGGTCACTGCGCAGGCGCGGCTTTCCCCGCTTGTGGGCGGTCTCTATGTCCGTTCACGGCCGGCGCTTGCTTCAGTTCGCGGGTGGCTGGCTGCGCTCCATCTGCGGGCGACCTGCCCTGCCCATGGTGGCTTTTGCCCTGTCCGTGGCAGCTTCTTGCCCTGCCCACGGCGGCTCCGGCCCGCCCATGGTGGCTTGCCATTCTCAAGGCAGTCTGCCCACTAGGAGAGGTCCCCAGGAATCGAACCCGGGGCCTCCCATGTGGTATGCCGGCGCCCTATCCACTGGGCTATCGAGCCGGCCCCTAACATGTTTCATAAATGAACATTTCCAAATGTCATTAAAGGTTACTCAATGAAGAATTTAAAACTTCTGTGGTCTAGAGTTCTCTCACTGCATTGCTCTCTTGAACTTATACAACAGTTTTCTTTTATTCATGCATTCACTTGTTGCCTAAGAAAAACGTACTTGAACAAGTTTTACAGTTTCCCATTCTCACCCAAGTCTGACGTTACAAGGCTTTGTGTCCACAAGGAGCTTATGACCTGGTTGGAGAAAGAGGCATTTAAATAGTTAATTATGGTATGAGAAACAGAAGCTAAAATGCCTAGATGAACAAGAAAAGAAAATGCAAATCACTAAGGGTGAGGATGTTAACTCTATCCTAGCATAGTGCAAAAATTTAAATGATCAATAAATCCACCCACTGGTGTAAGTGAGGTCATATCTATATGATTTACTTCATTATACAAGTAACAGGATAAACAGGGTGAATGCACACTCCCCAGTGAACATCTTGCTTGGATGACCACTAATGGTAACCTGTTCAGAAGTGCTGCAAAATGTTTTCATGTCACCCAGAGGATACTTTCCTTCAGTGCTCTCCGATGGTCAGTGCAGCCTTCGTATAGCACAAGCTGTCAGCAGCATCCCCAGGCTTTGACGTGATCCTCAGCTCTGAGCCCTCTCTCTCTGGATCCTCCATCCAGCCTTGTCCTCCTGCTCCACCTTCACGAGGCTCCAAAGTAAACAATGTTCTTCTCCTCGTGCACCACAATGCTGGGCACACCTTGCAGATAAAAACAAGATTTTTCTCCTTAGCTAAAATGGCTTGATTCTCTAAAAGAGTATCTATTCCCCAGCTAACTTGTTTTTAGTGCAGGATGAGCACAGGATAGTTACTTATGTTCACAAACTCATTTGTAACCAAAAAATGGGACCCGGCACTTACAAATTTCATTTTCAAGAAAGCAAAAAATGATTAAATGGACCTTAATGAACTTTATTGTAGAATCATATTATACTCCTAAAGTAACTTTTCACCTAAAGTTCAGGAGAAATGTTTACTATTAGTATCAAAGTCTTTTATACTAAATACAACTATGCATATTTTGTGGAATATTTTATCAGCAGATCAGAAACTACAACATAAAAACAGGACTAAATTATCCATTCTAAAGGAATATGGAAGAAAGGGGTAAAATGAGCCATTTGAACCACAGGGTTTTCTGTGTGACATCTCTGGGGATTTTCACCAGGAAAATTATGGCAAGTTTAAGGAAGTTTAGCAAAGTGTAAAGAGGAAAAACAAGCTAGAACCAGCAGGGAAGATATTCTAACATGAGTCATAGTACACTAACAACCAAGTGAAGCCAAAGTCAATGTTTAAAACATAAAACTACAAGAGAGGTCCCAACTAGAATCAATAAAATCCTGACAGGGTAAAAATTGATGCTGTGTGTCTGGTGAAAGTACTCTGTGAAATGTACTGAAAACAATAAAAGTTACAGGCGCTACCTGGGAAAAATGATAAAGTATACAAACATTCCCTTAAAAATAGTCAATACAATTAATCCTCTTTTAGATATGAAGTCCCAACAGTATGATATATCAATTATCTCTAACTTATTATTAAATTCAATGCAATTGTCATAAATATTTAAACCAGATGGGTAACTGTTTTTAGAATTTGACAAAAATTATTCTTATATTTCCTCTGAGAAAACAAAATAATAGGTGAGGAATTCAGGAGAAAAAATATATATGAAAAAGGAGACTAAGGAAGACATTAATAATCGTGAAATAACATGTAAAGTTACATTGTAACAAACAGTACAGTACAGGAAAAGAAATGACTAGAGAAATAAAGTGAACTGTTTTTTAAAGATGATCTCCAAATTCATATTGAGCATTTAATGTCTAATAAATGCATTTCAGTCAGTGGAAAAACATGGATGATTTCACCACAGTATTGGGAAAATTGAGTAGCCAGGAAATCATATAAATTTCCTTACAACAAATAATATTTGAGATGGATCACAGGGTTAAATACATAAAGCAAAACCAATCAGAATGTAAATAAGCAAACAACTCTATTCCAGGACAGCAAGGATAGAGAAACTATATCAAAGAAAAAGAAAACAACTTATAAATCTGATTAATATATTCTTTACAGTTCTTTGTGCTATACACATCAGAAACTTGCCTCTAATATATTTAAACAACACAACTCAAATAAAAAACAAACAAAGAAACAAAAAAAGCCAAGATATTTTGGGCTAATTCATTTAACTGAAGCCTCGAGGTTAAAGGATAGGTTAAAGGGGTGCATTGTTCTGTATATGTCCATGAGATATAGTTCCTCTAACATATTATTCAAGATCCCTGTTTCTTTATTGATCCTCTGTTGAGATGTTCAGTCTATTGCTGAGAGTGGTATATGGAAGCTCCCTGCTATGATTGTAGAGACATCTATTTCTCCCCTTAGTATTGCCAATGTTTGCCTCAAGTATTTGGGGCACCTTGGCTAGGTACATAATTATATACGATTTTTCTTTTTTGTTGATAGTTTGCTCCTTTTATTAATATACAGTGCCCTTCCTTGTCTCTGACAAGTTTTGCGTTTTAAAAAATTGTATGCCAACAAGTTGGACAATGTAGATGAAATGGATGAATTTCTAGAAACACATGGGCAACCTACAATCAGGAAAGACAAAATAGAAGACCTGAACAGACCATTCACAGATAATGAGATTGAATCAGTCATCAAAAACCTCTCAACCAACAAAAGCTCAGGACCAGTTGGCTCACAGGTGAATTCTACCAACCATTCCACAAAGAACTAACACCAATCCTTCTCTAACTCTTCCAGAATTTTTAAGGGGAGGGAACATTACCTAGCTCATTCTATGATGCCAATATCGTCCCAATACCAAAGCCACATTAAGATTCTACAAGGAAAGAAAATTAAAGACCAATTTCTCTAATGAATTTAGATGCAAAAATCCTCAACAAAATATTTGCAAATTTAATCCAACACATCAAATGAATTATACACCATGATCAAGTGGGTTTTATCCCATGTATGCAAGGATGGTTCAACATAAGAAAATAAATTAATGTAGTGTACCACATTAACATATTGAAGGAGAAAAATTACATGCTCATCTCTATTAATGCAGAAAAGACGTTCAACAAAATTCAGCATCCTTTCTTCATAACATATATTTCAAAAGATAGGAATAGAAGGACACTTCTTCAACATGATAAAGGGCATATATGAAAAACCTACAACAAATATCATACTAAATGTGAAAGGCTAAAGGCTTTCCCTCTAAGATATGGAACATGACAAGGATGCCTGCTGTAACCACTTATTCAAAATTGTGTTATAAGTTTTTGCTAGAGAACTTAGGTTAGAAAAATAAATAACAGGCAAGAAGTATAGCTATGAATCTTATTCTTGTAAAAATAAAACCTTGCCTAATTATAACTAATGCCTACAAGTTTCCTGAAAATATCCTTATTACTCAAATTTGGTCTCTCTCTAAATCCATCTGCAAATAAATTCAATATCTTCTGCCTGATGTGGGACATGACTCCCAGGGATGGGCTTCTCTGGCACCAAGGGATCATTGCCAAGCACTAATCAGTGATGTATTTGGAAAAAGACCTTAACCAAAAAGAGGAAACACTAAATAAAAAAAGATTTTTTTATGGCTAAGAGATTTCAAAGAGTGTTAGGAAGTCATTCCATAGATTACTCTTATGGAGATCTCAGACAGATTTCACTTACTACCACAGTAAACAAAGCCTCAAGCAAGGGTTCCAGGGACATCTGGACAACAGAGGTAAGGCACAGAGCATCATGAAATAAATACCCCTTCAGCAAGCCCTACCTGGGAATATATGATAATCTATCTTCCCATTATAAAATAGTTACACTTATTTATAATTCCCCAATCATGATTCCTCTACTCCCTTTATTTGAATCTAGAATTTTCAATGTACCTGGTAAATATATTTCTCAAAGACTTAAGCTTTTGGACTGCTCAAATGCCTGTTGAGCTCTGAGTCACAACAAAGTAGCAGACAATTCCTACTCTCCAATTCTTCTGGATTGCCCTGGGCAACAAAACCATGATGATGGACAGGTCCCATCCCCAAAACCAGGATCATTTGCGGCTCTGGACAGAATGATTTCTTCCATCTGCCCCCTCGTATCTGGGTCCCCTCTCTGCCTCTGTTGGAGTAGACATTATCCTGGGTCCCTCGGGATTGGGGAATGAATGGTGGTGGGGATGGGGAAGTATGGCCATGGACCAAAGTAGGTTAATTGTTATAGTGGGTGTTATCTTGTGTTGAAAGAAGAAAACTTGTAACATGGATATAAAGGTAGTGGTTGCCAGGGCTTCAGAATGGGGAGGGGGAAGAATGGGTGGGACAGGACATATTTGGGTCAGTGAGATTTTTCTGTTTTCTTCATATTATTGCAATGACAGACACATGCCATTATGCATTTTTCAAGGTCTCTGGAACTGCACAGCAGGAAGCATAAACCATAACAAACTATAGCCTTTGGCTAGTAGCAATGCTTCAGTATTGGTAGATCAACTGTAACAAATGTACCACACTAACCCAAGATTTTAATAATAGGGGTAACTATGTGTGTGGGTACAGGGAGGGTTACATAGGAATTCCTAGACTTTTGGTATACTTTTTCTGTAAATGTAAATCTAAAACTTTAACAATAATAAAGTTTATAAAGAATAAAAAGGATTTGGATCCACATTGGTCATGCCCTACTAAAATGATCTAATCAAAAGAAGCTCCCTTAACTGAATTTAATGAAACAGTCTAGTAAATGAATCTAATAAAATATTCTAATAACTGAATTTAATTAAAACCATCTACAATAGGTTTACATACACAGGAATGGATTAGCTCTGAGGACATGATTTTCTTGGGTCCACCCAGCCTCAAACTGCCACACCTACACCCATACACCCCAGAGACCCAGATCCACCAATTTTTAACATTTTTGCCACATTTTCCACACCACATCATTCTATCTTTCTATCTGTCTAGCTATTGATCTACTACTTACATCTGAACACCTGAGTGTAGATTGTATACACCATGAATTTAATGTCTTTAACTATCAAGGAAGTATATCTATGAGGACCAAGTTTATTTTTCAAATTAAACTTATCAAGAAGGAATAATATAGAAAATATAACATATAACATGGATAGCCTGTAAATATCAGTGCCATAAAGCCTCTACATGATTATGGGGATTCAAAATGCACAAAAGCAAGAAGAATCAGCAAGTAATTTTGTCATCATATCCTAATATCAGGGAAAACAGGAAGACTTGAGCATTGATTTTATTAGGGTACTTCATTTTAGTAAAGGAAATATATATTTTTAAATAAAAGGGGAATCTTCAAATGAAAAATAATGCCTGGGCCCATAAACCTGTGTTTTAAAAAGTAGGAAAGACAATGCTGAAATTGTTTCCACCCCCAGGGAAATATTACTAAGTTTAAAATCCCTGTGAATGAAGTATGACCCCGTTTGCATTCTCAAGAAGAATATAAAACACTACCCAGAGAAGGAATTCATATGCTTGACTGGAAATCACTGGATTCTTTCCCCTGCTTTGAAGAGTGGCTACAAAGTTATCATCTCCCTACCCATATACTAATCCCAACAGGACAGTTATTGTCGTTGCCATTCATTGCTAATTGTAAATCACAAGACATGTAGGCAAATTCAGAAAACCACTAGGAATTTGTTGCTCGGGATATTTATGTGAGAAGAAAATGCCTCCTTGAAGAAGGCACTAACGGTAAACAGCCTGCTTGGGGCCTTACGTCTCCTGGTCTCCAAGCTGTTTAGTGGCCTGTGTCAGAAAAATTACTTGTTTCAGTCCAATTTCTCTCAATTCAATAACCCCTGAGCCTCTCCAAACAAAGCAAAGTTAAAATGATTTTCAATTGCTTTGGACTAGGACGTGTCAGCAGTCACCAACATTTCATGGACATCAATAGAGCAAAGCACTCACCTTAAACCTTTCTCCTTTTCTCATTAATCAAAATTCCAATGAGCTGATTACTTTATAGCCTAGTCTAGAAGAGATTTATGGGAAATGCGATTTTTCTGACTCATGACTTTGAGCTGAGCTCTCTAGATATAGATTCCAGAGAAAAACTACGCAGCTCATCATTCCACTTAATTCTAAATAATACATACTTGATTACAAAGCTTTTTTCCAAAAAAAAAAAAAAAAAAAAAAAATCCAGCAATCCAGTAGCTTGACAGAATGAGATCGTGGCTTTCTATTCTGATTCTGTTTCTTGGCGAATGGCTTTTCACACTGGTTTTATTTAGTCACACATTCTAATGTAAGTTCGTTGTGGCAGAAAGGTAAAATCACAAGAATTAACGATGGAGGATTTCACTTACTCAGCCACCTGTCGTCACCTGTCAACTTTCCACCCGTTTATCACCTAGCCTGACACACTTGATATAAGCTTCTGAAGGGATGGGCTAAGGGGAGGCAGGGCAGGCTGGATAAATGTCTTCATGATCATCTTTAGCAATGTCACCAGCTCGGCTCTCTCGGTGTTTCAGCCGTAACCGTGACAGCTTTCCCACCAGCGCTGAAGCTGCATTCCACATTGCTATTTGTGGCAGCAGCTTGGATTCTGGGCAAGAGCAGTGCCTGCGGCCAGCCAGATTCTGCAGTGTGACACCAGTCAACAATGGGCTCTTTCTTTGTCCTTAAGTGGATGAGCTGGCGTGGAATGAGGGAAGGATAACTTCACATGACAGTTGCCACCGGTGATTAATTTTTTTTCTGCCTTGTACAGATTTTCTCTGCCCATTCTAATTTAAATGGGTGTTCATAATGATCCCTTCATTTTGCATAAAAGCTAAAGAGACTCAGTAGCAAAGGAAATGAACGGCAGCGTCATGCACGGAGATGACACGCTCAATTCGCTTCAGGTAAGGTATGCTGTTGGGTCGTTTCCTCCACACTGAGATTCTTCTGACCTGCCCGGGAGTGGCCAGGAGATGCAATTTCAAGGCCACTGATTGGAGGAAGAAGTGGGAGCGAATGGTGGTCCTAATTCAAAGATGCAAAAGATCAGCTTGCAGGTACTAGGTAAGGTGCCTCAGCAGGGCCAGACAGCAGCAAACACAATATGGCTCAACATTTCTAAATGGAATCAGGGAAAGTGACTTAGCTCTGTGTGCGTCAGTGGATAAGGGCACAGTGAACAACGGCTACCGCCAAAGCCTATTGTGGGGATTTAATATGGCAAAGCCTAAGAAGGTGTTTTAAAAGTTATAAAACATCATTCAAATATAGGTACATATGATCAATAAATATCTCATATCAAAGAGAATCTAGCTGGCTGATAATTGAGGCTTTAAACTTGGCCTTGGGAATCAGAAAGAGTTCAAAATCTCATGTTTTATTAAATTCTCCATTGAAAACAAATGTATGGCCTAATCTTAGTCGGCTTTTAAGTTTCCATTTTGGGTTACATGTAAACATGAAAGCAGTAGGAGTGGTATATATCAAAATATTTAAGTAATTCATATTTAGAGAAGTTGGCAGCATACACATGAGCGATTTTTTTAGTGATTTTAAACACCCCATGGGAAAATTACAGCACAGAAATAAGGCAGTGCAATGCTAAATACAGCCTTTCCAGTATAATGACCACCCAAACTATAATTCCTTTTATGGGCCAAGTTGTTTCTTGAAAATGAGCAAAAAAACAAACTGAAACAAAACCCTCACTCGCTTATTTTATTGCCAAAATACCCTTAGAATTTGTGATCCCAATAGAATGTATCAGGATTTCTTACTTTCTTTTCGCTCAGCAATAGTCAGGGACTGTGCCATGATTCCCTGACATACATTCAAATAAACGTGAGCGCCGACGTTGATCCGGTGCTTTCTGGGGTCACTACTCTCAGAATCTCTGTGTCTGAATGACCAGGTGAGAGTGAGCTGATACAAACTTTCTTTGAAAGGAAAAGTCAGTTATGGAATAGGAAAACCATAGAGATATCACAGCCCTCCTTAAAACGCCCGCTGGACTGCATTTCCTAAAGTATGTCCTATGGCACACAGACCTTGAAAATCTGATGAATATGTGCACCTAAGATATTTATGGCTGCTAACTGCCCAATCAGTTCTCAGAGGAAAAGAACAGAAGTACCGATAACCCATAAATGTATTAAGAAAATATTTATAATCTAAAAACCAAAGCTAAGTAATGTCTGTTTGTTCTAAGGCTGACAGTCTCCTGATACAAAGTGTGGGATTTATGCAATAGGTGGCAACCCACAAGATAAAAAATATACAGGAAATAAAAGATCAATTGATTAGTATTCCCAAATATTATTCTTCTGATGTCTCACAACTTTTAAGATAGACAAATATTTTACCTTATGAACCACCTGTCCCTAGCCTCTCCCTGGTCCAGACTAGCACCCACACAATAGTCAGATTTGGATTTCCAAAGTGCACCTCTGATCGGAACTCTCTAATTCTGAAAACTTTCAGCGGCTTCCCATTCCCACCACCCCTTCACATGCATACACATCCACAAGGCACATTCCATGGCTGCAACGTTTTTATCCTTATTTCCCATTAGATACCATAGATACTCTATGGTAGGCTAACGGGACCTCCCATTACCTTCCTAATACTACTTGGACTCTTCTTCTCCACCACCTTGCTGTCTCTGAAATGGCCTCACTCTTCTTCCAACTCTGCCTAGTTGAAATCGTGTGTGTCCTTCCAGTTCTATGTCAAATATCACACTCTTAAATTTCAGATTGAATATCATCTCAGCATCTCACATTTCCCTTAAAATGCCTAAGAAGATTAAAAATATATGGCCGTTCTCAACAATGGAGCTCAATACTAGAAGCCAAAATGCAATCAGAATCTGGGACTGGTTTCCATTGGTTACAAAATGGACAAACCTGAAATGCAATTCCATATTGAAAAACAGTGAGGGTTGCTGGCTGTCATTTGAAGAGTGACCACCTGTAGAACCTATGAACAGTGAGAGTTTGCCCTGCCACTTCTGCCCAACCAACGGCATGCCCTGTAGTTAAAAGCCTGTCTTAGCCTAGGGCCCGTCCACTACATTCTATTGTTTTGAAAATGGCCAAACCTGCCCCATAAGATAGTTCCATTACATTTATTTTCTTAAGTAGATTACCGTTCCCAGAAAATTGTAGGGTCAGGAAGTAGGAGGGACTTGTGGTGAAGCAAACAATGTGAGCTGCTTGTGGAAGGGGTCAGAGAAACAAGGACCTGGAGTAATTCATCTGCAAACAAGTCAGGATGTGCCAGCCCTGGTCACATTATCAGACAGAAGCTGAGGGGAATAGGAAAACAAGGATACCCTACGAAGCACAAATTCACTATTAAGTATCTGGGAAAAACTGGAAGTCGAGCCAGGAGGTACCTTTATTAACCTGCTTCTCAGCTGCAAGTCTGAGGAAACACAGTGTATCGGACACCCAAGTGCAGGCGTCTGTGGTTCTGATTCTTTTAACTGAATAGCAAAAACAGCTGAGCTCTGTCTTTGAGAATCAAGGGCATTGTGTGAAATAATTTGTGTGCAACTATTTTTCACTTACACTGTAGGTTTGTGATATGCACTCTAATTAATACACAACTGATTTTAGTAGTCCATATTGTGAGAATCACTACATTTCTGCTGTATTTGTCTGATAACCCTCCACAAAAATACAGTGAGTCAGGGCCAAGGGCGTGCCACATGCGCTATGGTCATGTGTCCATCCAGTCTGGATGGGTTTTTGCTGCTTTTAGGATAAGTAAAAAGAAATACGTCTTGCCTGGGACCTACAGAAAATACTGAACATTCAGTGAAATAACCCAGTCACCTCTTTGGACATGTCTGTCTCGGAGTTACAAAGAAATCCTTATAATGTATGAAGACTTTAGTTTGTAAAATAAACATTGAGTTTGGAAATGTTAGAAAAAAGATGTCCTAAAATGTCCAAGTGAACAGGAATGACGAAGGTAATTCTCTCCCACTCACAAAAGGCTTTTAAATAATATGTTCTGAAAGAAATTAAACAATCTATTCCAATCGCATTCTAAGAAGATGAGTAGATTATCTAGTGAAAGAGAGCTCAATGAATCTAGCAAGCATAACAAATTATGTAAAATATTTAATGCATCCCATATAGAAGGATGGAGGATATATGAGATATGAGTGAACCATAAAAGGTGGTTCACAAAAATTCTTTAAGGAGGGGGGAAAGCACAAAAGCAGGTCAACAAATGCAACCAGGAAATACAATTACTAAGAATTTTTAAAAAATGTTAAATTTCCTTAACAAAATGTATTAAACATACAAAAACCACGGGCTTTAGGAAACTTTTGTCATAGATATAAATTGGGTTAGAGACAATAAGAAAGGTTAAGAATAAGTAGGCATTATTTTTATAAGTAAAAAGAAATACCAATGTTCCTTCAAGAACAGTGCCAGCACATGCTTTAGTTAGCATTTTTACAAATGATTTAGAGAAGTCCATAGAGGAATCTCAAAATTTGTAGAAGGCTTTTGTAAGTAATGCAAAGGCTTCCTGGAGCTAAGTGATTTCTAAAATATTTTGTAATTTGGCTTGTAGATGGAAAATTAAATAATTTGGGGCTGTTGGTTTAGAAAAACAGAATCTATATTATATTTAGAGGATGTTCATCTTGGAAATATCAAATTTTATGTAAGTTAGACACCTTGGAATTATATAAACCATATCCTTCAAGACATCTGGAAAGAAAGATTGTTGCATTCAGATATAACAATCAAATATCCACCATATTTAAGCAAACTCTAGAGATCTACTAAAAATACTATCGTGCATTTACTCTATACCTGAAGCCCAATATATGTATATCTTGTAATCTCCAAAGAAGACTCAAAAACAGGCAACTGAACTTATCTAAGAGAAGAGGGGGTAGCCACCTAATACATCTCCAAAAGAAAAAGCTAATTCCTTCTGGCTAGTCTCTAAATAGCATCATCCTTTTCTGCTCAAAACCCACTCCCATGGTTACGCCTCTCCTGTATCTTCAATATCTCACTCGCTCAGTACTTAATCTTTCCCGTCAACATCAGTATTTAAACATAATCTGGTGCTTGGTGTTGTGAAATCACTGGTTAAGTTTCTAGTTCAAGAAGGAAAATTGGGCAAACGTATTTGCCTCTGTATCTTCTAAAATTAGTGGAATAATATTTTTAAAGGTATAAAATAAATTACATTTTCTGCGTATATTTGCAGAAGGTGAGTGTGCACATAAGCAGAATAAAGATTTTGGAAAATTTCTAAAAGACAAAGGCACCTTGGAAGAGGACTGGCAAAAATGAATGGGGAAAATGAGGAACAGAATATACACATCTATATCTCCCGGTGAAGTGTAATGGAAAATGAGAATACCTGAAAAGTGTGTATAAAGGCACATGTAGTTTATTTACACAGAAACATCAGCATTCTAAGGAGAAATGCAGGGTGCTGGAGGGCAATGGCACAGTGACTTCCAACTCCTGGTTGTTATGGGATTCTAGGCTGTTATCCATCAAGGGTGAGAGCAAAGCATCAGAATATTTTTCTCCCATCATATTTTTAATGCAAAAAAGAACAATAACAAACAAAAATACTTAAATATGCAATCCAAGGTAAATAGGAAAAAATATAGGGAATACAGGAACAGTACTACAAAATGGGAGAACAGTGACAGGAATTTAAGGAATGATGCCAGTAAATCAGAGCTAGAAAGTGCACACTCGGGAATTTTATAATAGTTTAGATGTTTGCATGTGTGTATATCTTTATAATTTGACGAAAAGCTATATGATTATTTCCTTAATAAGTAAGGCAAATCTATATTAAAATAATCAATCAAGAAGTAGATGTATAAACAAATTATGTAGAAACAGGAAAATACCTTCCCAATACAGCAAAAATGGAAATGATCAATAAGGTTTGTTTTTTGTTGTTGTTTTTTTTTTGTCTTTGTTTCAAGAAATTGATTTGGGTGAGGAAAAGGGAGAGAGACAATAAAATTGTTAATGGAAAATTATAGAATTATTACTAAAACATTTCTGGAATTCTCCGTAGCATTTGTCACTTATTCTAATGTCTTTGAAACACTCTTTTTACCTGATTCCAGAAACGCAAAACTCTCCTGGTTTTACACCCAAGTCTCTGAACTGTCTCTTAAAGTCTTTCTGGTTATCTTTTTCTGGAGTAGGGTGAGCCCTAAATCCCAGGGACGCAGAAGGGGGGTGGCCATGTGACGACAGAGGCAGGGCTGGAGTGGTGCTGCCACAGGACAAACTTCAGAAGCTGCAGGAGGAAGCAGAGTCCTGGTGATGCTTTGGATTCAGGCTTTTAGCCTCCCGAAGGGTGACAGGGTAAATTTATGTGGTTTTAAGCCACATCATTTATGGTTATTCATCAGGCATTCCTAGCAGACTAAGCCCCTCACAGTACCACCTTTCAACACATGCTCATCTCACTTGTCTTAGCTTCAATATCCCTTACTTAGGGACAGTTTCTATGACACTCCAGCTTATTTTACACATTCCATGACTATTCTGATAGCATTTTTTACTTGCCTTTCATACCATTTATTACTATCATATAGCTACTTGTGTAATTATTTGAATGAGGTTTGGCTTATATCCCCATCCCACCAAAAGGAAGCCCAAGCACCAGGAAATAAGAATTCAGCCTATTATTTTTACTGCTGATTCCACATTATCTAGCACAGAACATCGCTGGTGCTCAGAAGATTTATGCATTTATAAATTCTATTTAATGTGTAGCCAGGATGAGATAGGCTTGAGCTTAGTCAACAAAGTAGATAGTGGAGCAAAGAGATGCTATTCCTTGATAGATTTATGCTAAATGAATACAATTACTGCTTCGCACAAGTAAATTTAGGAAAAGTAAATTCAGTTATTATTTCATACAAAGGGTAATGATTTAATGAAATGCATTGCCTCTAAGAGAATATAAAGGCTAAAATATACACAGATACAACCCACAGATAGCTATATATGTGCAAGACAGGATCTGGGTTACTAAGGAAAACTAGACTAGGATGTTTTGAGAATCATCTAAGATTTGAATGATGTCAGTATTTTTTTCATTTTTAATTTAAAATGATTCATGTTCATTTTATCCCTGAAATTTCCAATTCTGACTACTAAATTCAGTTTAGCTTGACTTTTTCAAACTGGTTTTTAAATATAGCTTCAGTTATGACTGGGTTATTCTTCGATTGTAGCATCTCAATTTCATCATCTATCCCAAATTGGAGAGATGAGTTTGCAAAGTAATGTAAAATATGGGTCCCCAGAACAGCTTGAAATTTTCTGCCATAGAAATTAACATAAAATACAATCTGTTTCTTTAACATTCAGTCTTTCTCTGTTGATTATAGGATCTGTGAGGCTGGGGTCAAGTCTTCCTTCCCACATTTCACTCCTCACATCCAGAAGAGTGATTTAAATATGATAAATATTTCTCAATTTAGTAAATATAATCGAGTAAGAAGAAATGTGTGGGTCTATTCTCTTAAGAGACACCATTTAAGTTAAATATTGCTGCAGTACAACTCAAAGCAGTTAAACATCACAACCATATAAAAAAGAAGCCTATCATTTATGCTGAACAATAATCCTTGGATTAACCTTTCCAAGCAGAGATGCATCAGATATATATATATATTACCATGGGATTGAACAAATAAATAAATTAAAACAAATTGGTTCAGCTCCCCATCTGCTCCTTAAAGAACAATTCGTTTCTAGCCTCAAGTCTGTGTCGTGATTTACAAAATCACAGAGAGATGTTATTTAATTCACTTGTCGAGATAAGTCAAAGGGACCACAGCCAAGAAGTTGGATCTCCTTAAATGTCTCCTATCCTGGGTCAAGCCTGAGACCCAAAATTTGTCAGTCCATCAATGGTCCTGGTATACTTGCTATACTTGCAGATATTCAGGTTGCAAATGACTTCAAGTTCATACAAATTATGAAGAAAAGGTAGCACAGATCTCTGCAAACAGAAGTCCAGGCACCAGTGGTCCAGAGAGCTGGGCCACACCCTTACAGGTAAAGCGTGAGTATTCTCAGAGGCTACTTCTCTCTCTTGCTTTATGTTTCTGCTGGGCTAAGTCACAAGTCCTCAGGCATGGACGATATCCAGAAAGAAGTAAAAGTGTGCAAGTAAATTCACCTTGAACTCTGGCAGAAAGAAACTCCTAGGAGATCCTTGTATTAAGGTTTCCATTAGTTGCTCTAGAGTCAGCAAAATAAAATAAAATGCATCACCTCAAACCTGTAATAATCATATTAGCAAAAGCAAATTAACATTCAAAAGAAACCATTTGGAATTAAAACACTGTGTATTTTATTATTTGTTTAAAGATCCAATTTGTTGTATTGGCTGTCACTAAACCTAATTACCAGCATGCGGAAAATGACTTCATTGCCGAATCTGTCAAAATGAGCCCAGGGTATAACAACATAAAGTCTATCACAGCAGCTATTAAATGAGAGTACGAGCATCAATCTCAGCAAAGAATTGCTGTAGAGTGATTATCCACCCTTACTGTAAAGCACAGCAGAGTTATGATGAAAATACATTTTGAAACTCATTTCATATGAATTCCCTGGTTTTTGTCTCTATAACATTTACATTTTCAGTGCAGATCTATATGCATACACATATACATATGTGTGTTTATTCTCATGCATTATGTTACCTTTTTGGTATCTGACTCATTTTTTAAAGATTTATTTTTTTAATTTACTTTATTATTTTTTTCTTTATTTATCCTCCCCTTCCCCCAGAAGTTTCACTCGTTTGTCTGCTCATTGTTTGCTCACCTTCTCCAGGAGGCATTAGGAACTGAACCTGGGCCCTCCCACATGAAGGGAGAGTGCCCAAGGGACTGAGCCTCATCCACTCCCTGTGGGCTGCTGGCTTGTGGCCTCTGCTTATTGCAGCTGGAGGCACCGTCTAGCTCTGTTGCAGTGGGAGGCAGCATCTGCTTGTCTTCTTTTAGGAGGCACCAGGACCCGAACCCAGGCCCTCCCATGGGGTGGGCGGGTGCCCAAGTGGTTGAGCCACATCCACTTCCCTATATCAGTCAGTTTAACTAACCTCTTTCTAAGTCATGGGTCAAAATGGAAGGTTTGGTGACTGAGGGGTGTTTAGAGAGCCCACTGTAAAGAATAAATTAATAGGAGTGGCTAGGTACAGGATCAACACCCAAAACTCAGTAGTGTTTCTAAACACAAGCAATGAACAACCAAAAGGAGAAATAAAGATAAATATTCCATTCACAACAGCAACTAGAAGAATCCATTATCTTATACACAGAAAACTACATAACATTCCTAAATGAAATGAAAGAAGACCTAAATAAATGGAAGGACATTCCATGTTCATGGATTGGAAGACTAAATATTGTTAAGATGTCAATACTACCCAAAGCAACCCAATCAAAACTCCACCAACCTTCTTTGCAGACATGGAAAAGTCAACCATCAAATTTATTTGGAAGGTTAAGGGGCACCAAATTACTAAACCCACCTTTGAAAAGAAGAATGAAGCTGGAGTACTCACATTTCCCAACCTCAGAACTTATTACAAAGCCCCCAAGAGGTTGCACCCATGAAGCAGCTCAAGGTTGAGGAGACAAGGCCAGGCTGTAGAGATGAGCCAGATGCCTGAGAGCTCACAGCTAAACTCAGGAAGAAAGTGGAGCAGCCAAGAGTGAGAGAGGAGGCCCTGTAGGAGACAAGCCCAATGTCTAGTTGTCCATAGGCGAGCTCTGGGAGATGGTAGATTCTGGAGGGGAAGGCAGAGACCTTGGCAGAAATCAGTGGCCATCTTTGCCATGTGGCAGGAACCCAGAATCAACAGTAGCTGACTTAGTGAGAAAGCATTTCTGATGATGCCTTGATGTGGACATTTCACTGCCTCAAAACTGTAAGCTTTTACCCTAAATAAAATTTCCATTATAAAAGCCAACCCATTCCTGTTACTTTGCATTGGCAGCTCTTTGATAAACTAGGATAGTGATCAGAACAGTGTGGTACTGATGCAAGGACAGACTTATAGACCAAAAGAATCTATTTGAGAGCTCAGAAATCAAACCTCACATTCATGGCCAAGTGATTTTTGACAAGGTAGCAAAAATCACCCAATTAGGAAAGAATAATCTTCTCAACAAATGCTGTTGGGAAAACTGGATTTCCACTTGCAAAAACAATTTGGAAAACATATATCTGATAAAGGTTTAATATCTAGAATAGTTTTTAAAATTCTTCAACTTAAAAGCAAAAAGACAAACAACCCAATTAAAAAGTGGGCAAAAGATTTGAATAGACTTCTCTCCAAAGAAAATAGAAAAAGGGCCAGAAAGCGCATGAAAATATGCTAAATAAACATCATTAGCAGTCAGGAAAATGCAAATCAAAACCACAAAAGATATAATTTCACACTTACTAGAATGGCTGCTATTAAACATAAAAAGGAAAATAACTTGTCTTGGAGAGGATACAGAGAGTTAGGAACACTCATTCATTGCCAAAGGCAATGTAAAATGGTGCAACCACTGTGGAAGACACTTTGACCGTTCTTCAGAATGCTAAGTATAGAACTACCACATGACTCAGCACCCCACTACTAGATATATTCCCAAGAAAATTGAAAGCAGGCACTCAAACAGATGTTTGCACAACAGTGTTCATAGTGGCATGATTCACAATTGCCAAATGATGAAAGCAACCCAGTGTCCATGAAATGATGAATGGATAAATAAAAGGTGGTACATACATGCAAAGGAACGAAATCCTAATACATGCAAAAACGTGGATGAACCTTGAAGACATCAGGCTGTATGAAATGACTAATATTGTATGATCCACTGATTTGAAATAATTATAATCATCAAGCTCCTAGAGTCAGAATATAGAATATAAGTGACCAGAGTGTGGTGTGGAGATAGGGAAGTTAAGTTTAAAATGTATTGGGTTCCTATTTAGAATGATGGAAATGTTTAGGTAATGGATGTGGGTGAGGGTAGGGCAACATTGTGAAAACAACTACAAGCATGGAAATATATATATCTGAATATGATTCAAAGGGGAAATATATTGTATAAATAATAACAGAATAAGAATTTTTAAAAATCCAAGAAGCTCCACAAACAGTGAACCCTAAGTTAAGTCACGGAGGTTAATTAATCATACAATTATAAAATGTACTGTCATCAATTGGAACAAATGTTCCACACCATTACAAGGTGTTGGTGGTGGCATGGTGTATGGGAATCCTGTGTTTTATGCATGATTGTTTTGTAAATCCACAACTTCTCTAATAAAGAACATCAACTGATTTATTAGGATGTCATGATGCTTTATGCTTTGATTGTTCTTTAATAGAAGAGTATTGTATTTACCTGACCTTAAAAGCTCAAATCACAAAACAAAACATTGTTCAATATAAATTAGAAAAGGAACTACTGCCAGTATTAGCAGAGAATGAGAAGTGACCAAATGATAAAGCATACTTGTTAAAGATACACCAACATGTAAAATACACACTTATATAGTGTTCCTTTAGTTTGCAAGTATTTGCATGAAAGATTTCTCTATTATTTCATTGATTTAAACTTGAAAAATCTTTATTTCCTGAAGGTATTTTTATGTACTCATGACAGTTTTAATTTGTGAGCCTTAATGCATTTATCATATTCAATGATATGTGAAACTATGTATATGTTAAAACTGCAAACTGACAAAAAAACAGAAGTTCTATTAGGATTGTACTCGTACTTTTTTAGGAAGGTATTTCTGGATTGATCATCTGATTCCATCATCATAAAGAATTTTCCCACTCAAAATAAATGTTTTTCATAATTTTTGGAATTCAGAATTAGGTTGAGCTTGCCAGGTGAACAATTCAAGTGCTTGTTTATCCAAACAATATGTAGAAAGTAGGAATTTATTGAGACACTCCCATTAACTTGTATTTACTTATGGAGTCTTTTCAATAAATACTGACAATTGAAAATAGAATAAATGTCGTCGGCGCTTTTCGGCGACGACACTACTCACAGGGACCGGGGACCGGCTGCCGGCGTTGTTCGGCGGCGACCCTGCTTGCCGTGGGGTTTCGGCTTGCCGCCCCCGAGGGGCCTCCCAGCCGTCTGGAGGCGAAGGGGTCTCCAAGTGGCCCTCCCGAACCAGATAGGAGACGAAGGGGAACAGTGGGAAAGGG
>PVKH010005032.1:0-22589 GCA_004027955.1 Chaetophractus vellerosus
TTAAGAAGGTGAACTGTTGCACAATATAAATTAGAAAAAGAGCCCATAAGCTCTCAAGAAGCGCTAACAACTTGATGCTGTAGAAATGAAATGAAAATTCTATAAACACCATAATTACTAACTTACTAACAATTTCTGCATTTCAAGACATTATCACACTTCAAAATGCAGACAATCACCAGTGTTATGGAATGATGCAGAAAGGAATTTAAGAACAAATTACACCTATCGAGGAATTAAAAAGCAGGTCATTTTTTGAAAACAAACAATGAAGGACCAAATCTATCTTTTAACAGCTGAAAAATTTAAATATAGTTTATTTAGTTAAAAAAACATTCACTGAATTCTTTATATGGTTCATGCAGTATGCTGGGTCCCGGGGACACCAAGATGGGAAAGAGAATATCCTGTCCCGTGAGTAGCTCATGATTGCCTCGTGGTGAAACACTAATAGCACACCTAGTATGACATTCTTTTGAAAACAAAACAAAACAAAACAAAACAAACCACCTCAGAACTTCTCAGCTGCTGCAAGGTTCTGGTATTTCTAGAGTCTGTCGGGTCTACTCACATGTATGATGCACTCACTTTCGCAAAAACCTACCCTATCCACAGGGGGGTTTAGCTCCAGCGATGAAATCGAAAACAGATCTATTTGCAAGTTTACATATCAGCTTTGTCAGGAGATACAGTCTTTTCTGAGGGAAAGAGCCAATGTACTCTCCTTAACTGCCTTGGGGTGCTAGACTCAGCTAATAAACTAGGTTTCCATTTTTGGCTCCACAGTCGCTCCTGAGTGACCCTTAATGAGTTGCCTATTTTTTCCTCCTATTTATTTAACTCAATATAACATAGGAGTGTGGGTGGTAAAGAGTAGTAGTGGCTGACTTAAACTTTGCTAGGATGAATTAGACAAGTAGAAAATTCTTTACTTTTTGGAAGAAAGGTGCTAGGAAAAGGGATGTTAATGATAATTATAACTAACATCAAATTAAAAAAAATTAAAGTCAAGCATTGTTAATCTAACTGTTTTCAAAGGGATAATATTTCCCCTGATAGAAAGAAAAGCTTATTTTTTAAGAACTTTTAAATGTCCTATTCAAAATAAAGACAACAATCTAATGCTGTTGATACTTGACTAAAGGTAAAACCAAAAACCAAACAAAAACAAAAACTTATTAACCATTTTAAAACAGTTTTAAAATAGTTTGAAACAAGTTTTGCTCTGCCACTGCAACAATGACTAAAAATTTAAAAATCCAAGCATTCTTATTATGTATAAGGCCACAGAATGCAGCAGTAGAAAAAGACAATTTATATTATGAGCAGTATGGTTTAGCGTTTTTGCTTTATGTTATATAGAAAGTTTGCATGGCTCATATAATTCCTTAGCAGTGAATCTGAACGGTAGCATCTTATTTTGTAAGGTTTTACTTACTTCGAATGCTTGTTGTAAAACAAAACATAGTTTGAGATAGTGGAGTGGAGGGGAGTGAACAGCGGGATGAGTTAAAGGAAACAGCATTAAATCAACACAAAAAGTTTTTATGTAGTTCATCCCAAAGCTTATTTGAAAAGTCTGAATAGGATGAAAAGGTTTTCTCTATTCAGTAGTTTCAGTTAATCCTCAGTCCAAACATTTGCCCCAATAAACATTAGATTATTTTTATGTTCGCTATAAAGCTGTCAGTCCTCAATAAACAGATACACTCCTGGTGGTTTTATCTGTGCTGTCAAAGAATTGTCAATATGCATACTGGCTCTTAAATTAAAACAAACACCCAGAAAAAGAAATGTAGAATGGAATCACACAGCACAGTTTAACGGAAGGCTGTTGAAATCCTAAATAAATATTGCATTATTTAGCTGATGGTGTTTAGAAGTTCCATATAATGTGATATAAAGGAGCCAATGCATTGTTAGCACATTGGTGTCTCCTTAATGGAATGCTGTAACTTCTTCTATTCAGGTAGGCCAGACTCTTACTTTAGGGTGTCTCAATTAAATTTTATGTCTGATGTGTCCATTTGTCGTAGGAAAAGAAACAAGTTCAATGAAAGGGACACTTTGAAGGTTTTTATTTCCTATGGGGACAGTTTACTTCTGTCTGGAAAGTCCCTTCATTGTTTTAGTTGTTTTCCTTTAAGGTGATTGAGAATGGTTATATAAGAGGTGTGAAGAGATACAGAGGTATTGAAAATGCAGGCGTGTTTTCCAACTGGTAGACTCTCTGCCATTTTTGCAGCTTCTTCTGGAAGGACTTTTCCACAAAGGCTGATAGAATCAGGCGACTGAAACAATCCTTTTTGCTCATACAGTCATTTTATTGCAGAATGAAGCTTTTAGAAGGCCAGAGCTAGGCCTTTTTTATTAACCCTGGGTGCTGCCTAAAGAGGGCTGTGTATATTTGGCAGCCACTAATGCTATTTGCTTGCTGGGTTACGTGTTCCTCTAAGGCTGGTAAAGGAAACAACATAAAGATAGAAAAGATGTAGATATCTGTTTCTATCTGGAATAATTTGTGGTTTGCCTTCCCTCTCCTTTATCAAAAAGCTTTGTAAACTTAGGGAATTGAACCTCACACGGAAGAGAAATGAATGGCATATATAGTTAATGATTTGTCCAGTACCACCAAAGGAGATTTTAATTTTAATTTTGTTCATTTTAATTCTCTGCCTGAAATGACTAGCTCCTTTTTCTAAACAACATAAAAGAAAGAACAAAAGAAGGAAGAAAGGGAGGCAGGAAGGCAGAGTGTTTTCTATTGGCGGGTCTAAAATAAGAGATTAAAATAGGATGTGGGGCACTTAGAAATGCAACCTCAGTGAACAAAGAGTTTGAGGGAAAGAGAGCTTGAAGGCAAATATATTGGGGATCTTATGGTTCTGATGAATATCCTCTTTGTTCTATGCAATAAATGTATTATCTTCCCTGCCAAGGCTGAAAGAAAATGGATTTCCCCAAGGGATGTCCCATCACTGGAGAAGAGAGCTGCCATCAAAAGTTACCATACTCTGAGGAGATGTAGCAAAAAGATTAAACATTTAAGACAGATGAGGGGTAGATGAAGGAGTGAAAACAGGGATGTAGAAAAAGCAAAATATCAGTATCCTGAAAATGAGATCCACAAACATGAAAGGAGGAAATTGAGAATGTCAATATTAAACCCATGGTTTGTATCTAGTGGCCCTGAGCAATTTGGAGTGTAAGGAAAAACACAGTGGTGCTCCTTATGTGTCAAATATGCATAACAAAACCCATCTTAAATAATATTAAGTAGTACCCCATAGTCCTGAAGGAGCATCTGAAAAAAATATAAAGGTTCACATTATAAGAAGAGTTTAGCACTCTAGCAGATGTCACCAAGCAATTTGGTTTCTCAATTTTCAATTTATTTTCTAAAATTTGCATCTAGTCACTATTTTCTAAGTTTTTCAACAATATTCTAAAAATTACAGCTGCCAAAACAAAACAATTTAAGTTTTAAAAAGGTACTTTTTTTTTTTAGCAATGCAGAAATAAAGATCTTGAGCCTGGATTAAAATTCCAGCTTCATTACTTGAGGCCTTTAAGATACTGGACAAGTTACTTAAAATTTTTGGCCTTAGTTGACTCACCAATATAATGGGAAGAATTATGGTTTCTGTCCCAAAGGATTGTTGTGGGGACTAATTGAATTAATGAATGTAAAGCACTTAGAATGGTGCCTGGCACATAAGTCATTCTTACCATTTTGTTTTTAATTTTATGGAGTCTCTCACCAAAATATCAGTATTATTATTATAATCCTGTAATTAATCAGTCAACCAACTACAACATTAAGTACCTACTACTGCACACAAGCAGAATAAAACATGATCCTTGCTCTTTAAGAACTTACAAAATGATTAACAAGTTAAATGCTGATGATATATGGTATGGTAGAGTGAGTTATGTACCCCAACAAAGATATTTTCTTAATCTTAATCTGTATCCTGTTTGTAAATAGGACCTTTTGAAGATATTATTTTTACTTGAGGTATGCCCAACTGAATCAGGGTGAGCCTTAATCTGTATTACTGGAGTCTTTTTTTTCACTGTTTAAATATTCATTTACTTGTTCAAAAAACATTAATCAAAAGTTTACTCTGTGCTAGAGAAATAGTAGATGATTTTGTCCCACTATCATGATCTTAATTATTTTGACCTCACTATTTTGATTCTCAGAGCACTTTGATTCTGTTTAACGAATACAAACATTTTAAATCAGAATTATTCCAGCACCAAGAAATTCTTTTTTCTTTCTTTTTTTTTTTTTTTTTAGGTTTTGACAAAATATATAACGGCCTATATCCATCATTGCAACGTCATTCCATTGTCCCCAAAACGCTCCATATTACACCTATTCTTCCCTCTCCCTCCCCTCTGAACCTCTGGTGACCACTACCTTTATATCAATGTTAAAAGTTCTTCCATTGCTAGAATAATAATATCTACTTTAGTCCACAGTTGCAGTACCCCTTATGTTTGCTCATTCCTCAGTCTTGAGGATTTTAGGATGGTGATGCCCACTCTGTTTCTAATTGAGAGGGGGCTTAGATCCCATGGGGCAGATGGATGAAACTGTCTTGCTTGCAGTTGCAGATACTCTGTTTTGGGGGGATGGGTGTTGTCCATCATCACTCTTTTATTAGTTGTCCTGGGTGAGTCCAGTGAACTGGAGTGTAGGTGTTGCAACTCTACCGAGAGTCAGGGATGAACTGGCATATGAACAGACCAAAGATTTAAGTCTCTGGTACATACATTTAATGAGAATAGTGAAAATTTTATGTTCAAATAAAAGGGGCAGAAGAGCCATGTATAAGGAAATTATAAATGAGTCTAACACTGTAACATTGAGGAACATATATTCCAAGGTAAGGCCCACTGACTGGGTGCCAAATTCCTGAGATTGTCTGCCCTACCTATAGTGTCTAGATGTCTCTAGAGCCCTTGGGTACACTTCTGCTTGAGTCACTGTTTACTGTGGTAGTCAATGAGATCCTCCTGATATGTGCATAAGCGTAACCTCTGGAATGACCCCCTGACTCATTGTGAAATCTCTTTGCCATAAAATCTCATTTGTATTTAATATTTCTCCCTTTTGGTCAGGGTCTTCTTCCAAATGCATCACTAGTTGGTCTTGGTAATAATCTCTCGGTGCTAGGGAGGCTCATGACCAGGAGTGAAGTCCCACATTGGGAGGAAGGTAGTGAGTTTGTATGCTGAGAGTCTTTTATAAGCATAAGAAATCCAAAAGCAGTGAGTCAGAGAAAACCACAGGGAGGAGCAAAAGATTTGAAAGTCAGGTGAAACTAGAAGAGCAGACACAAGGAGAGAGTACCATGTGAAAGGCTAGGAACCCCAAAGATTATGGCAAGCCAGCACCAGAATGCTACAAACTTTAGGGAGAAAACATGGTCTTGACAATGCCTTGAATTTGGACTTTTAGTCTCTGAACCCATGAGACAATAAATGCTTGTTGTTTAAGCCAACCCATTGTTGGTATTTATTCTAACAGACTGGCAAGCTAAGGCACATGGTATAGGTTAAAAACCCACTACAGAATTTTGAATTTCAGTTATGGTATTTTCAGAGGATTTCTATTTGAGTCTTTTTTTTTCCTTAGGAGGTACCAGGGGTTTAAGCCAAGAACTCATACATGAGAACCAGGCACTCAACTACTGAACTATATTTGTTCTCCAATGAAAGTTGTTTTTTCCATTTGTTTGTTTGTTTTGTTTTTAGGAGGTACCGGGGATTGAACCTGGAACCTGGTACATGGGAAGCAGGTGCTCAACCACTTGAGCTACATCCAATCCCCATGAGTGAATTCTCTATCTTCTACTTTCTTGACACATTTATTAGTTTTTTAAAAAGTCCTTTTCTGATAACTCCCAAATTTGAATCAATTATTGTGTCTGCTTCTCTTAATATTTGGTCATTTGGTCCTTCTTTTAGTCTAAGACCCTGGACATTTTTTTAATTGAATGCAAGACATTGTATAAAAATACTGAAGAGCCAGGTAGCAAGTAGATGAAGTCCAGCAGATCACTTTCATATATCCTTTATTAGAAATGATGTATTTAAGTTTTGTCCTTATTCCTAGGGCAGAGCCCATACTCATGTGAGTGGAATTTCTGTGTCTTTACTGAAAACCTGGGGTGTTTGCTATGTGCATATTTACTATGATGTATTTTACTGAGTGCTAGCAACCCAGCAACACAGGTACTATTATTATCACCACATCACAAATGAAAAAACTGAAGTGTAATGAGGACAAGTAATCAGACCAATGTCTTAGTTTGCCAGGTCTTATATGACAAATAGCATCAAACTGTCTGTTTAACAACAGGTATTTATTGGTTCATAATTTTAGAGGGTGAAAGTCCCAAATCAAGATCTCTATAGGCCTTGCTTTCTCCCTGAAGTCTCTAGCATGCTGGTGCTGCCTTACCACAATCCTTGGGGTTCCTTGGCTTGCATCTCTGTCTCCTGTCACACAGTGAATTTTCTTCTTGTCTCCTCTTGTGACTTTCTTTCACTTCTGGCTTCTGGCTTCCTCTGACTCAGTTGTCTATGTCTCCTAGATTTCCTCTCGATATTAGGACTACAGGCAGATGGCTTAAGGCCCACCCTGATTCAATCTGGCCTCCTGTAAATGAAATCTTTAAAGATCCTGTTTACAAATGGGTTCATACCCACAGGAGCATGGATTAAGACTTGAACATGTCTTTTCTGGAGGACATGATTCAATACCCAATACCCAGGGTTCTAAAACTTATGAGTGGGATTTTAATCCAGGTCTCTTTGACTCCAAAGATAAATGCTATCCTGGAGGAACAAAGCATCATAAGAGAACAAATGAAGGAAATTATTCCCACTTTGGATGATAAGTGAAGGCATCAAAGAGAAGGTTGTATATAAGCGGGGTATTATGGATGACCAGAATTTCCATAGCTGGATAAAGAGGGAAAGGGCATTCTTGATAAACATGCACAAGGATAAAGCAAACAAAAGTTGATTCAGGAGTTATAATTAGTTAGAAGGGCTGGAACATAAGTTGCATGTTGGGTAAGACAAAGATTGAAAGACTGAAACTAGATATGGAGGACCCAAATAAATATCATGTGAAAGGTTTTAGATTTGTTTTTATGTATTGCAAAAGTTACCTATTGCTGTGTAACAAACATCCCCCAAAGTTAGTCGTTTAAAACAAGACTTTTACTGCCATACAATTTCTGAGGGTCAGGAACTGGGGCATGGCTTAGATAGGTGCCAATGGCTTATTGTCTCTCATGAGGTTGTGGTCAAGCTGAGGTCTTATCTGAAGACCTTGACTGGTGGAGGATTCATTTCCAAATTCACTCATGTGATTATTGGAAAGATTCAGTTCTTTTCAGTTCCTCACTGGCTGTTGACTCGAGGTCTCTCTTAGTTCATTGCCACATAGGTGTATCAATAGGGCAGCTCACTTCAGAGCAAGTGAACAAGCAAGAGATAAAGAGAACAAGAAGAACAAGAAAGGGTCCCTAAGATGGAAACCACTGTCTTTATATATCTTAATCTAAAAAGTGACATCTCATCAGTTCTGCCATATTCCCTTCATTGGAAGAGTCAATAAGTCTAGCTCATACTCAAAGGGAGAGATTTACCCAAACGCATGATGACCAGGAGGTGGGGATCATTGGAGACCATCTGAATGGCTGCCAACTACATGGATCAATGGGAAATCATCAAAATTTCTGAATGTGAATGTGACATAATTTGGGCATCATCTGCCATCTATACCCAAAACATGAAAGTCATTTAAAACTCTCCTTATCACTCAACATCCAGATCCACTGTTAATTCATTGTAGGAATTTAATTGTCAGTATTTTTCTTTTTAATAGTACATAAAATAATAGCACATATTACAATCATCAGTATCTCAGGTTCTATGAAAAAGGACCAAGTCCTGTGGTGACCTCTGAGAAAGTAGTTTGCAAATATGGGTATAGATAGAAGCTAGATCATGGAGATTAAGGAGTAAGTGGGGGTGAAGAAACATTCTTATAGTCTAACACATGTTGGTTTTACACAGCAAGCCAGAGCTCTAGTTATTAATATATCCTATTGTTTAATGGATTATATTATAGCATTCTTTTCATTTTGGTTACTGTATAAATAGGGTCAACTTCTGGGACTTTGATTAATTGAATTTTGAAACAGATATTGACCAATTCACTGATAAATGAAAGTATACAAAATGGTAATACCATCAGTGCATGTCCTTTTCTCTCATCTAGGCTCTTGATTCTTCTTTTTTTTTTTTTTTTAAAGATTTATTTATTTTATTACATATCTCCCCTTCCCCCCGTTGCGGCGACGCGCCGAGACTTGGTCACTGCGCAGGCGCGGCTTTCCCCGCTTGTGGGCGGTTTCTGCTTCTATTCACAGCCGGCTCTTGCTTCAGTTCACGGGTGGCTGGCTGCGCTCCATTCGCGGGCGACCTGCCCTGCCCGTGGCGGCTTTTGCCCTGTCTGTGGCAGCTTTTTGTCCTGCCCACGGCGGCTCTGGCCCACCCATGGCGGCTTGCCATTCTCAATGCGGTCTGCCCGCCAGGAGAGGTCCCCGGGAACCGAACCCGGGGCCTCCCATCAGGTATCCCAGCGTGCTCTTTATCCACTGAGCTATCTAGCCGGGCCTCTTGATTCTTCTAACTTAGAAAAGAGTTTACATAAAGAAATCAAGGAACTCATTTATCCAACACAAATTTACAATCTCTCTTTAACAGATTCCAAAACTCTCATACTTGATCTCATTTTTTAAAAAATACTGAGACTATGACTACATTAGATTTCCTGGTACCCAGGGTTTTGTTTTCCTGTTAATTCTCTGTGGCCAGACATGGAGAAGTATGAACAAAGTGTTCATCAGCAGGGGAACAAGGCCATTGCATATGGTTGGCATCTGCTCTAGGTTTTGGTGACCACAAAGTTCAACATATATTGCAATCAGATGGTAATTTTTAAGTCCTATCTGACATCTTTATTCAAGGAAATTGGTTAAATGTCTTAACTAGTATTTCACGAGGTTCTTCTGTTTATTACCTGTTTTAGTTTCCTCAGCTGCTCCAGAAAATACCATGAAACGAGTTGGTGTAAACATGGAAATTTAGGTGGTTTTTTTGTTGTTTGTTTGTTTTTGAGGCTGAGAAAATGTCCAAATCAAGGCATCCTCAAGGCAATACTTTCTTCCTGAAGGCAAGCTGCAGTCAGTCCTTGGCTCCTCTGTCTCATGACAAGGCACATGGCAGCATCTGCTGGTCTCTCCCTTCTTTCCCTGGTTTTGTTGATTTCAGCTTCTTGCTTCTGTGGGTTTTTTTCTCTCTCCATATTTACTCCATTTATAAAGGATTCCATTAATAGGATTAAGACCCATCCTGAATGAAGCAGGTCACACCTTAAATGAAGTAGCCTCATTAAAAGGTCCTACTTATAATGGGTTTTCACCCATAGGGATAGATTAGATTTAAAAACTTTCTGGGGTAAGCTTCAAACCACCACACTCCACCCTCTGGACCTCAAAAAGACATGTTCTTTCTATGTGCAAAATACATTCATCCCATCACAATATTCCAAAAACCTGTGAAACCTATAGAACAAGTTATCTGCTTCTGATATACAATGGAGAGACAGGAATAGGATAAACATTTCCATTCCCATAGGGAGAAATTGAAAGAAAAACAGAAGTCACAGGCTCCAAACAAATCCGAAACACAGCAGGGCATACTTCTTTAGATTTAAAGGTCTGAGAGTCATCTATGGAATACCGTTTTGTCCTCTGGGCCTAATGAAGCTGCAACCCCACCCTATCCAAGTGCTTGCACAGTGGCCATGCTCTCCCTGAACACTGGGATGGAGGTTCCACCCTCTCCAAGCACTGAGGTGGTTGCCAGACTCTCCACAATCCCCAGGAAATAGGCTCTACCCTCTGAGAAAACTGGGGTGGTGGCCAGACTTTCTGCAATCCCTGGGGACACAGGGTCTAGCCTCTAAGAACACTGGGGTGGTAGCACTCTTCCTGAACAATGGGATGGAAAGCCTGCCCTCTCTAAGCTTCAGGGCAGGTTCAGCCTTTGCATACACATCAAGTGAGGTAACACACGTGAACACATTTCACAACAGTAAAGGACCAAAATGGGTAGCAATGGTTTTGAATACAGTCACTTTCGTAACAATAGTGTCTTCTCCCTTTCCCCAGGCTCAAACCACCTGAAATACTGGAGGAAAGATAAAGCTAAGGACTTGAGACCAGCCAAAAAAATTCATGGACAGATGACAGGAGTATTTGTAATTGGGCAACTAAACAGATTCCTGGGCGGGAACTGGGTAGAAGATGATGATAATTAACAGATACTCATGGATTCTCACATAGCATTTGACTCACGGGATTTACAAAGAAAAATGTAGTAATCTAAACTCTAAGGAATTCAATTAGAATTTAAATCATGTATGCATGTATGTATGTGTGTGTATGTGTGTAACTTCCCAAGGCTTATAACTTCTTAACAGTGTCCTAAAATATTGAAAACCCACACGACTTTTTTCTTTCCAAGGAAAATAAAATGAGGTCAATTTTGCGCATAGCCAGGAATAGAAGACTTCCTATCAAAAATAGAGTATATTGAACGACGTGGTTCCACAGAATCAGAGACAGTAGGTGAAACCAGTGATAGGTGTAAAATGTTAACTCCTTTAACCTTGCCTATGTCAAATCATGCATAAGTTATTTTCTACAATAAGGGAAACAAAAAAAGGTAGAAGAGTGATTTTAAGAGATTTTCTTTCTCATTCTCAACTGAAAACATTCCATTTAACAACCACTAGAAGAAACATCTTGGCTTTGGCAAAGACATATTTTTCCCCCAAGGTGACTCTGGGCTTCTAGCCACCAGAAACCAAGAATAAGTTAAAATAAGGGCCTGAAAATATTTCCAATGGGACATCTCTTACTGGGTATGGAACCCTCCCAACCTCTATCAACAATCTATAAAATGTTGAGGATATATGCTCAGACTCTGAACTGAAGACACCAAACTTCCGGAAAGACGACAACTTCCTCCCAAGCAGTTGATCCTCTTTTCCTGCTTGTCAGTGCCACCAGCTGAGAGAGGCTGTTTGGTTTCTTAATCAGGCCTTGCTGACGGGCTGACATCATTGCCAATGTTTTCACTTACTCTTTGGCAACAGTTAAATCCTTGCCAAAGGCTAGTCAGAAAGTCAGAAAGCGTTGTTAGTGCGAGGCTGGGGGAATAGGAGTGTGACTGTCAGCTAGCAGTTGGTGGTGTTGACAGGAGGGAGATCTAGGAGCTGAAACCATTTTAAAGGTCACTCTACGGGCAGAACAAAGGACCTCTGATTTAGAAAAGGAAAGGGAATTCTGGGACACTGAGGCATAGGTTGCCGCTATCTAAGAACTCTGAAAGTTCATCATCTTGTCCCTGACTTTAAAGAGTGAGGAGAGCTGTCACAACCCATTATGGCTTAAATCAACAGCTATTTATCTCAGCAGTAGTGTACAAATAATCTGGTCAAATACAAATGCCAGATAATGCACCAAATGCCTGCTTTTAAAAAAATATTGATATAAGCCACAGTCTATTTTTCTCTTGTATTCTTTCTCCTTACCTTTCCTTCTTTCATTTTCAACATTAATTGCTAAATAATCTAAGTTTAAAGTTCTTAGCAATATAATAAAAGCCTCCTGTGGAAGGAGAGCATATATGACTAAAAATTTATATTAGTAATATACTGAAGCTTGCATAAACCACTGCAGATCATGCAAGAACAATAATAGTAGGTCCATTCCTGAATTGAGATCATCCTTTATCTCCCTTTCCAAAACAGGAGAAGACTTGGAAGAAGAAAATGTCTTCAGTCTACTAGATGTCACCTTCTGGACCTGGTCCTGTCCCACTCACAAGACCTGTCAACTAAATTTGCTATAGTTGATTCTCCAGACACTAACCTGCTCTGTTATTATTTCTCTCTCTCTCTTTTTTCTAGCTAAGGAGGACATTTGTGCCTCACTCAGAAGGACAGGCAGGTCCGAGCTGAACTCTGTAGTGTGGGAGCAAGAGCAGCACGGACCTTTCCCCAACATTGTTACCACATCAAAGCAAGGGAGCACTCAAGTCAGGTCCAGTGAGTAATAGAGAGGACCTCTTTAGTAAAATAAAAAGGAAAGGAGAAGAAATAAGGGATGAAATGGGTTGTAGGCAATCAAGGCACCAAGAAACTCATCACAGAAATCAGGATATACATCTGCATCCACCATAGGAGGAATTCACTTGTGGAAACCAGTCAACACCTAATGATGGGCACACAATTCATTTGCAATTGCAGATATCTGCACAAAGGTCTGGGAAGTAGCCTGCAATAATTAATAGGAGTGAAGACCTTGCTGTGGTTCAGTAGTTGTAAGTCTACAGTGACCCCTGGCTCAGCTGAATATGAACTCATCTGTCCCTATAGTCAGACAAGGGGGACCAGCCCCAGGATCCAGGAACAGTGATGCCAAGAACCATCTGCCCTGCTCCAGCCTGGCAAAGCTGAGTAGATGAGTTCATTTCCATTGGATAATGAATGGGGTCAAGAGGAGAGAGGAAAAGCAGCAGCAACTACTGAGCTTTGTGCAGTTGGAATTTTGCTTAGGTGGTGAGGATGCTGACTGCTCAAACTATGACTTCTGACTGTGGCAAGAGTTAGCTCCACCACTGCCCTTTAAATCGAAGACTTCCTCTCACTTCCACGTGAAGGTCAGGGACAGTTTCCAGAGACTATTTACACATGGGGCTTTCTATAGGGGTAGGACTTTCTATTTACAGAGGGTGCTTTAAAATCACCCTGCTATGTTGGATAAGTAAACCACTTTTTTAAAAAGTAGACCCATTAAGACACCAAATTAAGCCAAAAATCTTGCAGTGAGTCTACCTATAAAAAGAAAATGTCCAAATCTTACCAAGTTGTTGAATTAGTTGTAGACGTCCCACTTCCTTTGTCTGTGTCACAAGCCACTCATTCCCCTTCTTAATGAAAACAAGAGGGAGTGATTATACCTCCCGGGGCTGTGCAATTTATGCCGTCTGAAAGGCACTTAAGCGAGTGGCACATTATCTCACACATCTGGAGTTTACCAAATTAGCCAATTATGCTGGAGCTCATAAAACAAGGCCTTAAATGTCATTTAACTAGAAAATATTATAATCACCAAGTGGTCTGATTGTAAGATGATACTTGGGGCAGCATCAGTGGTTACAGAAAACAAATCGTGAAACAAAACACAGTTTAAAAGTCCCCAACATGCAACCGCATATTTTCTACGCAATACTTTCTGAAGAATACCAAATTTCTGAAGGCACTGGTAATCAACATGTTTCTCATTTGAGACTAAGTTTAATCTGACCTTGTTGTTTCCTAGTTGCCTTAGGCAAACCAATGCTCAAGAGCTTTTCTCATAAGAACACTAAAGAATATACAGGATGAGAGTAGATTGAGAGAAAACCATGAACACAATTGTCAATGAAATGGAGCTATCTGCAAGGGGTATGGAGGGCAGCAATTGGAGTTGTCAGAGGTTTGTGATATGGCCTCAGAATTGCCAATATTCGGTTGACTGACCATATACCATCTCTCAGGGCTTTCATACTTGAAGGGAGAGACAAAAGCTGCTTCAAATCGCTAATTGATTCGAGGGTAGGGCTACTGAAGGTTTTAAAGTAGACATTTAAAAATTAGGAATTTATAACCACTATTTCCATGTTGTCTTCTTTCCATTCAATAAATTTAAAAATTTTGATTGTTGATGAAAGATGACATAGTGTCACAGAAAAGACTATGGTATGCCACTAATACCTGTGTGACCTCGGACAAGTTATTGAACTTCTCTGGCTTTTAGTTAATCACATACAAAATACAGACATAACAGTGCCTACTTTACAGTGCTATGTTGTGAATAATAGTGCATGGTGAAAAACTAAAAATTAGCTTCATGTCTTTCTTTACACATTTCAGTAGTATATCTTAAATTCTATTTAACTCTTTTTCCCTTTCTGTTTAAGGAAGAATGGCTACTAGAGTGAGCCATTCTACATTGGCACATTTTACAAACTTGTCATCCATTGGTGAACCAGTACAAAAGAGACTAGAAAACCTTTCACAAGGTACTTTGAAACAAAGAGAAGTGAGGTAAACGTTAAGTAGAGATTCTAGCTGAGGTCTACTGGGTAAGTTTATAAAATGAAACTTTTTGGATTTTTCATTTGTATTTTTTGAGAAGTTGTGGGTTTACAGAAAAATCATGCATAAAATACAGAATGCTCATATACCACCTGTGACAGTGTGAAGCTGGGTGGATCTCAGAAAATCCTGTTATTAAAGCTAATCCATTCCTGTGCATGTAAACCTATTGTAGATGGGACCCATTGATTAGATTCAGCTAAGGGACCTTCCTTCTGATTAGATTACTTCAGTAGGGTATGACCCAGGGTGGGTCTTAATCCTCTTACTGGAATCCTTTATGAATGGAGGAATAAAGAGCTGAAGACACAGAAAAAATCTGCAGAAACATAGTGAAGCCTCCAGAATCCAAGAGAGAGAAAAAGCCACAGACAGAGGAACACAGAAGAAATAATGAGGCCTGGAGTAGAAGGGAGAGGCGAGTAGACACTGCCAACTGCCTGACCATGGTGAGCTTGGGGGGAAAGTGAGGCTGGAGAAGAAGGCAGTGAATGGCAGAGCTGCCATTGTGCCTTGCCATGTGGCACGAGTCTAGGGTTGCCAGCAGCCGAACGTCAAGGAGAGAGCTTCGCCTGATGCCTTGATTTGGACATTTTTCCAAACCTTGGAACTTTATAAACTTTTAACCTAATAAATTCCCATTATATAAACCAACACATTTATGGTATATTACTTCCAGCAGCTTTTAGCAAACTAAAATACCACCCTATTATCACCTTGCACTGGTGTGGTACATCTGTTACAACTGATGAAAGCACATTTTTGTAATTGTTCTACTAATTATAGTTGATGGTTTAACTTGGGGTTCTTTGTGCTGTGCAGTTCCATGGATTTTTAAAATTCTAATAACATATATACAACCCAAAATTTTCCCACTTAACCATGTTCAAATATATAATTCAGTGCTGTTGATTACATTCACAATGTTGTGCTACCTCACCACTGTCTATTACCAAAACTTTTCCATAGCCCCAAACAGACACTCTGTACATTTTAAGCCTTAACTCTCTATTCCCTACCCCCACATCATCCCCTGGTAACCTATATTCTAGATTCTGACTCTATGAATTGCTTATTCTAATTATTTCATATTGCTGAGATCATACAATATTTATCCTTTTGTGTTTGGCTTATTCCATTCAACATGGTGTTCTCCAAGTTTCATCCATATCATCATATGTATCAGAACTTCATTTCTTTTTATGGTTGAATAATATTCCATTGCATGTATATACTACATTTTATTTATTCATTCATTAGTTGATGAACACTTGGGTTGCTACCATGTTTTGGCAATTGTAAATAATGCTGCTGTGAACATTGGTGTGGCAGCTTGAGATTACTTTATGAATCTCCAAAAGAGAAGGATTATGTTTGTAAACTAATCTATTCCTCTGGGTGTGATACCCTTTGATTGTAAATTTAGCTGAGGGAACTTTAATTAGATTACCTGTTAAGATTACAGCTTTTTTATTTGACCATGTCAGTAAAGCATGGCTCAGGTTGAGTCCCCACCCCCTTGCTGGGTCTGATATAAATGGACACGCACTCAAGAAGACACATGGAAGAGAGAACTCATTTTTGATCCTTCCATGTGACAGAAAGGAGAAAGCTCAAACAGCTAAAGCCCACGGGAGAGAGGAACCATTTTGCCTGATAGCTTACAGTTGAACTTGGAAGAAAGCTGATCCTGATATAGGAAGCCCTGAGAGACAAGCTCTATGCCAGCCTGCAGCTGAAATTGGGAAGAAACAAAGCCTCAAGAGGAGAAGAAAACCCAGAGGGGAAGGCAGAGACCAGCCAGAGATTGGCGACCATCTTACTTCAACACGGGGCAACTGACTTTGGTGAGAAACCAACCTTGAGTTGGGACATTTTACAGTCTTGTAACTATAAGCTTTTACCCCAAATAAATACTCTGCATTGGCAGCCCTTTGGCAGACTAATACAATTGGTATGCAAATATCTGTTGATTTCCTGCTTTCAGTTCTTCTGGGTATATACCTAGTAGTAGGATTGCTGGATCATATGACAATTCTGTACTTAGCTTCCTGAGGAATGTAAATGTCTGCACCATTTTACATTCCCACCAGCAATAAATGAGTGTTCCCATTTCTCCACATACTCTCCAACACTTACAGCTTTGCATATTTTTAATGTAGCCATTCTAGTGGGTGTGAAATGGTATCTCATTGTAATTTTGATTTTCATTTCCCTAATGACTAATGATGTTGAGCATCTTTTGATGTGCCTTTTGGTCATTTGTATATCTTCTTTGGAGAAATGTCTATTCAATTATTTTGCCCATTTGTAAATTGGGTTTGCCTTTTTGTTTTTGAGTTTAATGATTTCTTTATATATTCTGGATATTAAAACTTTACTGGATATTTGGTTTCCAAATATTTTCTCCCATTGTGTAGATTGTCATTTTACTTTCATGATAAAGTACTTTGAGGCCCCGAAGTTTTAAATTTTGATGAGGTCCTATTTATCTATTTTTTTGTTTTTGTTGCTTGTACTTTGGGTGTAAAGTTTAAGAAACCATTTTCCTAGTGCAATGTCATGAAGATACTTCCCTGCATTTTCTTCTAGGAGTTTTATAGTTCTGGCTCTTATATTTAGTTCTTTGATATATTTTGAGTTGATTTTTGTATATGGTGTGAGGTAGGGGTCCACCTTCATTCTTTTGCAAGTGGAGATCCAGTTTTTCCAGCACTATTTGTTGAAGACACTATTCTTTCTCAATTGAGGGGTCTTTGCCCCCTTGTTAAAAATCAGTTGGCCATAAATGTGAATTGATTTCTGAGCTCTCAGTTTGATTCCATTGGTCTATATGTCTATCCTTGTGCTAGTATCATGCTGTTTGATTACTGTAGCTTTGTAATATGTTTTGATATCAGGAAGTGGTGCGAGTCTTCCAACTTTGTTCTTATTTTTCAAGATGGCTTTGACTATTCAGGACCCCTTACCTGTCCATATAAATTTGATGATTGGCTTTTCCATTTCTGAAAAGAAAGTTGTTGAAAATTTTATTGGGATTGCACAGAATCTGTAAAATGCTTTGGGTAGAATTGACATCTCAACAATATTTACTCTACCAATTCATGAATATAAATGTCCTTTCCTTTATTTACATCTTCTTTGATGTCTTTTAGCAATATTGTGTATGTTTCTGAGTACAAGCCCTTTACATCCTTGATTAGGTTTATTCCTAGATATTTGATTCTTTTAGTTGCTATTGTAAATGATTTTTTTTTCTTGATTTCTTCTTCCAATTGTTCATTACTAGTGTTTAGGAAGACTACTGATTTTTGGATGTTGATCTTTTACCCCACTACTTTGCTGAATTAATTTATTAGCTCTAAGAGCTTGTTGTGGCTGTCTCAGGATTTTCTGTATATAAGATCATGTCATCTGTAAATAGGGAAAGTTTTACTTCTTCCTTTCCAATTTGGATGCCTTTTATTTCTTTTCCTTGCCTAATTGCTCCAACTACAACTTCCAGAAAATGTTGAGTAACAATGAGGATAGTGGGCATTCTTGTCTTGTTCCTAATCTTAGCTGTGGATTTTTCATACATGCTTTAAGTAGGATGTTAGCTGTGGATTTTTCATATATGCTTTTTTTCTCATGTTGAGGAAGTTTCCTTATATTTCTATTTTTCTACATGTTTTATCAAGAAGGGTTGCTGGATTTTGTCAAAAGCCTTTTCTGCATCAATTGAGATGGTCATGTTTTTTTCCCCTTCATTCTGTTATTGTGGTCTATTACATTAATTGATTTTCTTATGTTGTACCACCCTTGCCTCCCTGGGATAAATCCCATCTTATTGGTTTTGAAGGCACCCAATCAACCAGGCTGTATCTTTATGTTTTTTGAGCTTACTTTGTTAGAGTAGATGGACCCATTAGTTTGTTTTTGTCAAAGCAGAGAAAAGTGAAGAATTGTGGTGATTGTTAACAGTGATAAATTCTTTTTCTTCCCTCATTCTCAGAGTTTTTCCTTTTCCATTAAGGAAAACAATGATGGCCTCTTTGGTAATAGCTAACTAAATATGATGACTCCCTTATAATAGAAATCCTTATCCAGAATTTGGAAGGCCATTTTTTAAACATTATTACCTCACCTCTATAAAGCTGGGTTGAAAAATAATGTTTTTACTAAAAGTATAGAGTATTTTTGCCTTTAAGAACACTAAGAATCTTCTAAAGAACAAAGGAATCTGGATCCATGTAAGGTTGCTGTTGTCTCTGGAAGCATGTGAGGAATTGCAGTTCTAAGAGTGGAGGTGAGTACCACTAGGAACCACTGGGAGATCTGTGCAGATTCTAAGGGTGTTAACAAACTTTAATGCCTTGAAACAACTGAAAGGACTATCTTTCAAAACCTTTAATTTGTAGGAGATAGGAAAAAACAGGAGTGGTGACTTCTCCTAAGTATGCTAACAGTCACACTGACCAGTGCTATCCTTCCTGCAGGTAGCAGACCTATCTGGCCTCTATGCACCTGGGTGAGAAAAGCATCATCTTTTAAAGCAGAGTGTACTCTAATGAACTGAATTAAAATATAGATGAACTGTTTTTGCTAGGAGAAAAAAAAAATCAGTGCAGTATGTGTTAAAGGTTTTTTCTTTTTCAGTTTTTGTTTTTTCTTGTCTAACCCAAGGCTATGAAATGCTCTTGCTCTGTATAAAAAATAGGAGGCAGATTTTTCTTTTGTATTTTTACAAATATTTCCATCTTTAAAACTAGAAATCTCTGGTTTCTGGCTAACATGTCCAGATCTAAAGGCACTGTCGAAAGAATGTCGATTTGCTCTAGGAGCAATTACACAAACAGTATAGGAGAAGCCAATTTTACTATGCAAGGACCACACATACTGTATGTTTGTTATATTATTTGATATCAAAGCAGAAACATCAAATTCTTTCTAAAACACACATGAAACGAAGAGTCTGGCTAAGGAACTCCCACATCCAATTCAGAGATATCTGTTACAGCTTTATAGAACTTGGCAATGTTGATATTACTGTTTAACTGGAAAGGGAGACTTTTAGAGACTATATGATATACCATGATTTCTTTAACTTTATATAAATTTTGAGTAAAATAACATGATTTTGATCCCACTTGTCATAAATACAGGCATATTGTCAGTGTAAGGTACTACATCACCAGAGTGATTGCAAGAAGAACTTGCTGATCCTTCTTCACTAGATGACCTCAAAATATTTAATCAGGCATCAAGGTCATTATAATAGTGTGAAAGGGAGTGGTCTCTATATAGCGAGAATTATGATCCTTATTTCATTTTCATAACATGATGTTGGTGTTATGACTTTCATTCATTTGTTCAGTTTGTGCTGTGTGTCTCTACTCAGTGCCAGACACAGGTAACTGGAATAAAGAGTTAAATGAGACATGACCTTTGGGGAAAAACATCTTTGGGATGGAAGAGGGGAGACGTACAGAAAGGAGTACAATATCAGTGTGGTGGTTGTGATAGTTTATACTCACAGACATGCATGTACACACATACAACACAAAGATATGGGGGGAAATAATTTCACCAGCATATAAAAGAAAAGATGGTCAGGGAGGAAGGGAGGGCCATACCAGGGAAGACTGTGTACACCATGGTAAGGAGTTTGAATATTATACTCCAGGGCATATTTCTAAATACTTCCAAAGCACTGTAAAATATAATAATTATACAGTATAGTCCTGGCATAGTCATAGATAAAATCAATGAACCAGAATAGGAAGCAGATAAAAAAGAACAGAAAATATAGATGATATAAATGTGGAAATTTAATATATAGGAAAAAAAACAATTAAAAAATCTCAGAAGGATTAAAGATTTAAATATTTTTTAAAAAAACAAAGAAGATGCTTATAATCTTCAGGTTAGAGAAATGTCCTTTATAAATGTGACCTCAAGGTCACATGAAAAGGTCATAGGGTGTCAAAAAGGAAAAGGTAGTTTTAATCACAAAATCACAATCTTCAAAAATCACTAATTTCTGAAAGGTGTAAAAACTATAGTTGTAAGATAAATGACAAACTGTGAAAATGTTTGCAATCTACATAATAGCCAAAGAATTTGTATCTTTAATATATACTGAGCTCCTCCAAATAAATAAAAATCTCACCTAGGAGAAATTGGCAAAGGACACAAATAGTCAGCTGATGGAAGAAATGATACCTAATGATATAAAAATATACTCAATCTCAGATACGATCAAAGGAATACAATTAAAAGAGTTTTATTATTTTCCTATCATTGTAAACAGGAGATGCATGTAAATAGCAGGTATAAGTTTCAAATAATGATTTTCCAGTGTGGGAAAATGGAATTCTCAAAAAGTAAGGGTACAAAAATCAGAACCTAATTTTTGGAAGGTAATTTGGCAATATCTATTAATTTAATATGTGCACATCATTTGATTCTGTAGGTCCATAGCCAGAAACTTATTTTATAGATATATACAAACACAAACGGGAAGTTAGTATAATAATATTTATTGCACTGTTAAGATAGTGAAAATTTGGAAGTAAAGGTCTACTGAAGGGATTAATTCAATAAATTACAGTATATAGATAAATTTAAAAACCTGTGGTGCTGTTAAAAGAATATAATGAAAGGGAAAGTTATTTACGAAATATGTTCTATTGAAATAAATGAGTCACAGAATATTATTCATAGCATAATCTGGATAGAGAGGTAGTGAAACAGGGTTTAAGAGCATGGGTTTTGAGGTCAAAAGGCCTGGATTTGAGACCCAGTTCCACTACTTATCAGCTATGTGAATTTGGGAAATTCACAACTACTTACCTTCTCTGAGTATTGGTTTCTTTATCTGTTCAATTGGAATGGATCTAAGAGAACCTACCTCATAGAGTTATAAAGAGAATTTCTAGTACATAGTAGGCACTAGATATATACTAGTTAGTATTGTCATTGTTTTGTCAACCAATACTTTTATAAAAACAACTTCCAAAAGCAAATCTAATATCCTATGGAAAATTATGCTGGATAGAGTCTTTAACTAATCTATACATTAAAACCAATTTTAGCTTCTGTAACAAAAATGTTCCATTTATCTTATCATGTAATAGGATAATAAATTTTAAATATCAACTTTTGACATAGATCTGTTTTGTTTCATGTTTATTAACCACAATGTAAACAAGGAATGACTTTGGGAATCGTATTTTAGTACCAAAATAAACAACAATTAAGTTGAGATAGCCCAAGTTAAGAGAATTTCTAAAAATCTTTTTTTTTTTTTTTGGAGGTACTGGAGATTGAACCTGGGACCTAGTGTATGTGAAGCAGGTGCTCAGCCACTGAGCTACACCTGCTCCCTTGTAAAAGCCTTAATGGCATAAATCATAAGTGGTCTTCTAGTCATTAAACTAATTATCAATATCTGTTTGTGGTAGTTTCCATTGTATACATATTCAGCTTTCAATTATATTATCAGGCAAAAGCAACAAAGTAGAAAGACAACATTTTAAATATTTTCCCTAAGAAAGAATAGTAAAATAAACCATTCAAACTGAGAAAACATGTTAAGTAGAAATTCATTAAAGTGTCTATATCAACCTAGAGTCTATGTATAAAGAACCATACATACCCTTCTGTTCGGAAAATTGTTCGAAAGCTGTCTCCTAAGCTTCTATAACTGTTAGGATCAGCTGTGCCTCTCTGAATCTGGAACCTAGAAGTAAAATCAAACCAAAAAAACAATCCACGTTTAAAATGGCTTTTCTCATTTTCCAAAGTCCTAGGAAACTTGGCTTCTTCAGGTTAATCTAAAATATTCTCATCTTTGCTATAACTTTTATTGATTTATTTGATTTAAATAATGTTTATCTTATTTTTCTGGCCTTTAAAGTTTTGATATTTCTCTGTACTTTAATAGAAATTGTAGATTGAGATTTTATCATCTGTGTTTTGGCCAGGCAGATGCACCCTGAGGCATTTATACTTTTTTCTTTTGTGAAAAGCATACACAGATGTCATAGATTGTTTTAATGTATAATTCAAAAATCTGAAGATGCATATGAAACAAATAAGTAGCTCCATTTCTTATCTTAATTAGTGTTCCTTGATGGTAATTAAATACAAGGGTTAAAAATACAGAGCAGTAAATATGGTCTAACTTTGATCCTGATTGTGGGTTTGGAATTCATTCTGGCACACAGAAATCTGAACTTGGAGCAGAAGTTGGGGTCACATTACTATAAAGTTTCCTATCACCATTTCATGATGGAATGGGACT
>PVKH010005033.1:0-22590 GCA_004027955.1 Chaetophractus vellerosus
CAAGGAGTTGCATTCATATTGTTCTCCTAGCTTTCCCTAAAAATATCAATGAAAAGACTTTGGGTTAAATTCTCAAGTTTATTTTTGTTCCTAAGCTCCAGACACCTCTAGCTACAGTTATTAGATGCCATCATCAGCATCTTGACCAGCTATGTGTGGTACATTTGCATCAATGTTAGCAAGATACTTTGCCTTTTCCTTTATCCATACCCTTTCCTTCAAACCTGGTTGTGCCCTCTCGCTGTGGTTTGAGAGTAATTCCCTACCACTGAGTTTGGTCTCTGGACTAACTGGCTAACAGTATGAAACAGAAGTGGCAATGTGCCAGTTATAACTGACCAGGACGCTTTTTACACAACAGAACTATGGGCTTTTGCTCATATCCTAACAGCTCCCTCCCCCTGCCCCACTATCTACTAATCTTGCAGCTGTCTGACTGAAGAGGAAAATAACTGACATACAGAGAAAAACAACTCCAGACATCAGCTATACCAAGTGTCAAGTCTGGTCCCCACAACTCCCTGCTCCTTTTACAGATAGCCTGCTAGTACTCTTCCACTGCCCTTACCCTGACTATAAAACATAACCAATCCCCTGTCTTCCTTGGAATTGGGTTCTAGCCTCTCTCTTGTCCTTGAATAAAGTCATCCTTGCTGGTTTAACATTGTTCAGTGCATTTTTTCCCTTGACAGAACTCTAGTTCTCCAGATGACTTGCTTGTTTCTGTTCATCTTTTTCTTTTGACTTTTCCAAGAGGACATGCCCAGGACATGCCCCATTTTCATGTGGGGAGGTATGTGGAGCAGATACCTCAGCCAACCCTCAGGTACATGAACTATCTTAGCCAATATCAGCTTGCCTAGCCTTGATTAGATGAATCCCACAAGTGCATGAACAATAAATGTTTATTGTTATATGCCACTAAGGTTTTGGGTGGTTTGTTACATAGGAATAGCCAACTGATACATTATCCCTTCTCAGACTTGCCAGACTTTAGTCAAGATGCTCTTTCTGCCTGGAATGTACCTGCTATAGTTTCTCTCACTCCACATATTTCTGAATAAAACCCATCACAGCTCAGCATAAATATCACTTCTCTCTGGAAGTTTATCTTATCTCCAAGAGTAGCATAGATACAACTCATTCTCTTATAACCATATTCACTTCTTTCTATCAGAGTAGTTCAATGTAACAGTTAAGGAGTAAGGCCACTCATTAGATGACCTGGGCTTAATACGCTTAAATAATGGTTCAGGGAGCGGATGTGGCTCAAGCAGTTGAGCACTCACCTCCCACATAGGAGGTCCCAGGTTCGGTTCCCAGTGCCTCCCCCCACAAAAAAAGAAAGAAAACAAAAGAAAAGATTCAGGTCATAGATGTATAAGGTTGTGTACTTTCCCATCTTTATAATGGGAATAATGCCTCCCATGATAGTAGAGGTTGTGTGAGGTTTGAATGGGATTATATATGTAAAATGTTTAGTACAGTGCCCTGAATATATTAAAACACTCACTGATTCTTGGATGTAATTATTATTAAATTATATGGTAATTTCCTGTTTATACCTAGAACTCTAGCTGCCCAATTTTTTTCCCAATATACAAAGAGAAGCATCTCTAATAACTATTTGGTTACCCTAGGATACAGTTCATATAGTTAAGACATTTTAAACGTTTGACTTGCCTCCTTTATTTTACCAGTTTTTGAATTATTTTTAGAGTTCACTAGCATTCTTCTCCAAAAGTGACCAAAAAGACATTTTTTTTTTCTTTTTGAAGTATCATTTTTATATCAGCATTTGGAAAATATTGGATGTCTTTCAGTCACTGCAGTTATTATTCTTATTGGTGTTCAAATTCCCCATCTTTGGCCATAGTGAGTTTCTTCAAGTTAACAGGTGAGTTTTTTACTATGACCCCAGTAGTCTTTGATGATTTCCTTGATTTCTGTTTTAACAAGATATTCCAGACCCAGCTTGTACATTTTCTTCCCCAGACCATTAATTAGCTGTTTTCTCTAAAATGGTCCAATTCCTTTTCATTGGAAATGATAGTTATAGACAATAATCTAGGTGCTAATAGATTTGCTAATCTTAGCAATACTTTGTTGACAATGGATTCTGGGCCTTTTCAATGGACAGAGCTAGTATCTTTTTAAAAGATAAATCAAATATCAATTTTAAAACCATCATAAGTATATCCCATTGTATTTACTTGTATTTCAAGTTCATCAGAGTATCTACATATTTTCTCCTCTAGTCTAATTGTAATCTTCCAGACTCTTCAAGTGAAGTCCTTTTTTAAACTTAAAGTATCTTGATCAGTTATTTAGAATAAATGAGGTACCTGAGTCCAGGTTGGTGTGACTTCTGAAATAAAGTTGAGAAAGATTGCCTCAGGATGTCTGATCAAAAACAAAAGAAAAAAGAAAAAAAGGAAAAAATAGCCTTGTCTAAATGATATCATGGCTATCAATCTCTCCCATTTGAAAGCTTTTGGATAGTCAACTTTTTTTTTCATGGATTGATTTCATGCTAAGTCTGAAAGACTAATATTTATACTTTTTAAGGGTTGTTTTTGCCACCACTCCTGTTTTAGTTTCCTAGGCTGCTCTATTTCACTTCCCCAGGGTTTCTCCCAAGTGGATTTTCCACAGTATACATGATTTGCCTCTAACCCCTTCTCTAACTAATATGTATTTCTCTTGATTAATTCCAAAAATATGTCCCTGATACTACCATGCGTATCAACCATAAAGCAGCTTCAAAACTTGAGGATATAGCACTCTGATTGGTGGTGAATGAGACTGGTAATTTCAAATAGGAAGGAAAATCTGTGTACCTACAAGGCTGCCATCCTTAATTGTTTGTGAGCTATAACACTGCCACTTTTTAGATGGGATTTACCAGATTTTCAGTCCTATTTCTATGTTCCTATGGAGACAATGATTGTCATGTTTATTTGCTTATTTTATAAATTGAACCCAGTTTAAGTTTTATTTGGGGACTTAATTGAGTGAGGATTGACTTGTAAAGCTCTTTGAGTTAAAGACAGACTCAGACTATTGAGCAATTAGAGTCCTTAAACCTAAATTATATTTAAAAAGTTATAATTCTTAGAACATAACCCATAAGACAGTAATTTTTGCTGTTATTTTTCAACTAGGAGGATTTTGTTCATTGCTTAAATTAAAGTCTCGGCTGAAACCTTGTGTACATTATTTCTTTGATAAATTGTAAGTAAAGCGTGATTAGGAAAAATGCCAAAGAAAATAGCTTTTGTTAGATCAGTCTTTATTGAACACCCTACTATTGGTGGTGGTATGGGTTTGGCTTTCAGAGGAATATAAAGACGTATATTAAAAAGCATTAAAGAGAACACAGTCTAGGGGGAGAGAGAATATCTGATCATTAATCATCATAATTCAAGGAAAATGTAATGTTAATGCCATTAGAAGGACAAAAACAAAATGTTAGAAGAATTCAGAAATGGGTACAGTTACTTCCAAAGGGAAAGCCAGAGTGCTTCTTCAAAAATGAATATTCTTCAATCATCAATTGTTAAAATATTTTATTAAAGCCAAGGTTGGTAACTTGAGAATTTAAACTTTACACAGAAAGTGTTTCCATTTATGAGACACCAAATTTGAGATACAAATTCACAGTATTCATTTTTTTTCAGGCTGAAATTTAGGGTTTATGTATAGATTAAGAGAACAATGTTTAAAGCACAGTTAAACCAGAAATTATAATCCTCATCTGAAATTGCATGATGAATGAACCTAGGTATATTGTTTAACAATTATGATTCTTCTGACCATCTCAAGAACTGTAAGGTTTAAAGGAAATGACAGATATGAAGCTCATGGCACAATGTGAGCCCTCAAGAAATTACAGCTCCCGTTGTTGTTATGATCATTATTTCCTGGCATGAGTTGAAACCCTCCAAGATTGAATATTGTTGCAAAATCATAGGTTGGTTTTGTGATGCTTATTTAGGTGGAACTTGAGAATGTATCCCTTGCCACTACGTGTGCTATTTCACTGATAAATGTCTTTGAAAGCAGTATGGTAGTAAATTTACCAGAGCAATAAATATATATAGGCAATATATATTTATATCTATAAAACAGAAATATATATGATATTTCTTTTTTACCCCCTTAAACTACATTCTTTCTTACATCATGTACACCCAAGATTGTCAGAATAATGCAAAGGAGGCTATCAACACTATAAATTAATAGAGGGATAGTGCAGCATTTTCATGAATCACTAAGTCATTTTCATATTCATTACATGATTGGCATAGTTCAATCTGATTTCTCCTTTCTAGAGTTTGAAATATTAGCTACATTAATTTTCCATTCCCTCCCTACAGAAACATTAATTATTTGATAGTTTTCCGAAGATTCCTTCCATGCCATCATTTCTGTCATCAGTCAGCTGGTCCAGATCATTAACATTAGATGTTTCTGTCATGGGCATGATTTAGCGCTTAAAATATTGGAAAAGGCTGAATTATGGTATTGATGAGTTTCTATTATGTCAAAATTCTCTAACAAAGTGAGCATGGAAAAGAGAATCACATGCTCAGAAGTAGAATTGAACAAAGATGAAAGAACCACTCTAAAGACCAGAGAAACTGTCTTAGATTATAATTCATCCAGTGCTTACTAGATGCAAGGTACTGTGTTAAATTCTTTATGTGTTAGCTCATTTAAATATGTTTAACTATTATTGATTGAAACACCATGTTTATTTCTTATCTGCAGCATCCTCCAAGCTAAACAAAATAAAGGATGTGCAACTGTGTTCACACATCCATCACCTCGGATTCCATGAATCCCTTAAATATGTGAGACTCCGTGTAAGCCTGTGATGTGTGCAGAAGGGCACCATTATTTTCTGCACTCCAAATTAGAAGATCTGATGCATTTAATATTTAAAATCAGGCATGTTTGCATAATATGGAGTATATTCAGAGTGTACATGCTACAGGAACCTAATTTTCCTAATTCTCATTTATGTAGAGCTTCATATTATGCTAAATGTATTAAAAACTTGCCACTACTTTAGGATGAGCAGAGATTATTACAATGAAGAAATGGAAGCTACTAGACAAGATATGTGATGACCAAGTTCCTTTTGCTATTAAATGGTAAGGTGGGTCCTTACTTCTTGTCTGGTACTCTCAAGTAGTACACAGCCTACCATAGAAAGAATGTTTTCCAAAAAATCCCAAATGGTGATTTACTTTTCCTTTTCTTACCACTCAGCTTTTGTCTAAATATTTGGAATGGTTCACCATTGCCTTTGCCAAATGTTCTCTAATTTATCTCCATGTGGCTTCCAGGCAGCCTGAGTTCCTCACCAAGATTCTTGGTTGGTGGAGAGACCCTTCTCCATTAATCTTGCAAGAAGGATGATTGACACTCAAAATATCTATATCAGCACCTCTATGTTGGGTTATGTGACTTTGTCACCACCCCTCTCTTTTCTTCCCTGGAATTGTGAGGACTGATTAACAAATCTCGAATTTTAAGAACTTAGCTCTGACTGCAGGCCTTAAAGAGGATTGTGATGAAGTCTAGCTATGAATTTAGACTTAAAGTAGGGGTAGGGTCTGTAGCTCAAGGGCATTGGATTTTGGACCAGCTTCCCTAACAACCCCCATGGACTGAAAGTACCTCAGGTAGCAGTGGTTAGGCCTAGGGAACCTAAGGCAGTTCTCACAGCTGAAAACAGAGTGAGCAAACCACTAAAGGACAAGAGAGGCCAGAAGAAGATTTCAATCTGGATATACAATTCCTGTTGTAAAGGATTCATTATTTTCCATACAACTCATCCAAACGTTCTGAGCATCTATTCTCTGATTAGGCAGCCTTCTATGGAGGTAGGTCTGGTACTTTCATTAAAAAAATACAGGCAATCCTTGTTTTACACAGTCTCAATATGCAACCATTTTTGTTACAAAAGATTGGTTAGTACCAACAACACAGTTCTAATTTCAGTTACACAGTATTTTAACTGAATAACTGTACAAAGAACAAATTTTGCTGATAGCTCTCTGGTCTATAAATCACTATATAAATAACAGCTGTGCATCATGATCAGTGACCCATCACATCACTTCTTTCAAATTGTTAGTGATTGTTCATTGCACATGTTATTTAGTTCACACACACAAAGCAAAATGTGCAGCTGTTACCTTCTTGTCTCTCAGTGATTTTTCCATTTTCATAAAAATGGATAACTAGAGAGAGAATTGGCCAACTGAGATGAACGTACAGCAAAGAAATGAAAACTGTTATTGCACAAAACAAAATTCAAATAGAATGTTAATGGAATTCTAGAAGAAATAGCTGGCATAGGGGATGTTGACACTACTACCATTCCAGAGACTCTAGATACACAGCCCAAGGAACTTAATGAAGGTGAAACTATTGACCCAATTAGGAAAGTGGTTGTAATGAAAATGATGAAGATGTCCCAGAGGAAATGATGATGGCAAAAACAAAATAAAACAAAAACAACCTCCCCTTAAAAGAACACTTGGAGATATTTCATATTGAAACACAAAAGATACAAAATGTTGGAAGGTGATACAAACTTAAAGAGGCATAGAAAAAATTCCCACCCCATTTTCTAAGTTATACAATGAGAAGAGATGACAAGAACTATTCAATGTACTCTTGATCAGTTTTTTAAATTTAGTTATTTATTATGAAATAATTATCAATCCACATACAGATGTAAGAAATAATGCAGAGAGATCTCTTTACTCAGCTTTCACCAATGGTAACATCTTGCAAAACAATAATACAATAGCAACCAAGATATTGATATTAATAAAGTCAAGGTACAGATGTTTCAATCACCATTTATAGCCTCACCCACTTCCCTACTGCCCCCATCACTTCCTTAACTCCTAGCAACCATTAATCTGTTTTCCATTCCTATAATCTTGTCATTTCAAGAATGTTCTGTAATGGAATCATATTGGATGTAGCCATTTGGAATTGGCTTTCTTTATAATTTTCTAGAGATTCATCCAGGTTATTGTGTGTTTCAATAGTTTGTACCTTTTTATTGGTGAATAGTATTTTGTGGTATGAATTGACCAGTTGATTTAGATATTCACCCACTAAAGGACATCTGAGTGATTTCCACTTTGGAACTGTGATGAATAAAGGTGCCTCAAACATTTGTGTACATGTTTTGTGTGAGTATAAGTCTTCATTTCCCTGGGATAAATTCCTAAGTGTGTAATTTCTGGATCATATTGTAGACAAATGTCACATTTTAAAAGAACCTACCAAATTTTTCTGAAATGACTTTGCCATTTTACATTCCAACCAGCTATGTATGAGTGATCCAGTTTCTCTGCATTCTCTTTTCTAGGTTTACCCTCCCAATCCATGACACAAAATACCATTCCATTTATTTAAGATTAATTTGATTTCTCTCATCAGCATTTTATAGATTCAGAGCACAGATCTTGTACATATTTTGTTGGATTTCAACCAAAGTATTTTTTTTGAGCAATTATAAATGATAATGGGTTTTTAATTTCAAGATTCGTATGTTCATTATAGTGTATAGAAATACAGTTGATTTTTAAATTTTTATTTATACTGTGATCTAGCTGAATTAGCTTATTATTTTATGATAATTTTATAAATCCTTTGAGATTTTCTATATAGACAATCATATCATCTGCAAATTGGGGTAGATTTATTTCTTCCTTTCTCATCTGTATTTTTTATTTCTTTTTCTTGCCTTATTATACTAGTTAGAACTTCTAGCCCTATTTTCTTTATTTTATTCAGAAGCCTTAAGTTAATATTTTTGAAACATGGAGACACTTTAGAGTTATCACTTTTAATTATAGAAATTTATTTCTAAATCAATATTAAGTACTCAGAAATTAAAGCTCATAAAACAAAAAGCAAAACAAAAGAACATAAACAGCTATGTTTGTCTATGTGTGGCTGATTCTAGTGGCCTAAGAGAAAGTCTAAAAAATGACAAAAAAGTGATATCCCTGAACTAGAGAAAAGTTAAAAGTCTTTTTGTTGTTATTGTTGGTGTTTGGGTTTCTTGCAGGAAACTACCTGTGATTTTCCCATTTAATGGCCCTCTGGTCTTAACTATCAAGCATTCCTTTTCCTAGAGGAAACTGACTAATAATCAGTACTTAAGTATGGTGCATTATCTAATCTCTCTCACTATCATCTCAGAAAACCTCAGTAAATATAAGAGTGAACTCCTTAACAACTAAGTGAGGTACAATGCAAACTTGAGAATTTTTATCTTTTGTTTCCTTTGTAACCTCAAGATTGGAATAGTGCCTGACAATGATGACTAAATGGTTTACTGAATGATAAACACCTTAAAATTCACCTCCACTTATTACTCTCCCATCTCAGAAACTTATGACCTTGGTCAAACCCCAGTGGTTACTAGTTTGGTGACTAATTCAAGCAGGGCTAGCAAGAGAGCTAACTCATAAAGCTTATGGCAATAGCAATCAGGCATCTTAAATTATCTGGACCAAGATAAGTTACCTGTGAAAACTCTATCATGACTCAAGTGGTTGAGCAACTGTTTACTGAATGGGAGGCGTCAGGTTCAGTTCCGGTGCCTCCTGAAAACAAACAAAAACAAAAAACAAATGAAAAAAAACAACTCAGGGTAGCTGATGTGGCTCAGTGGTTGAGTGCTGGCTTCCTACATACAATGTCCCAGGTTCAATACCTAGCCCTAGCACCTCAAAACAGCAGCAGCAGCAGCAACAACAACAAAACAAACAAACAAAAAAACTACTTCTCAGCTTACCCCTGAAAAAAGCAAATACATTTTATATAGAGAAAGCAAGAGACCGGCATCCATTACACATTGCATGCCACTCCTTTTGCAGCTGTTCCTAGCTAGCACCTGGGAAAAAAAAAAACCTTTATTTTCCATCTTGTTTCACTTTTACTTGATCTTCTACTTTCTTAATGGAAGCATGGAGAGCCTCTTGGTTACCCGGGTCTGGTGAGGCCCAACAGCATGCAGGTTTTCATCCAGTTCCAGGAGAATGGGAAAACCAGAAGCAAGGATTATATTGATAATGTCTTCATCTGAAATGCCTTCCAGATGCATCAGGAGTGCCCTACTGCTATTTCCATGAGCAGCTACCAGAATGGTTTTTCCACTCAATACTTCAAGAACAATCCTTTCATTCCAAAAAGGAAGGAGTTTTTCCAGAACACCCTTAAACTTTCACCTCATGTCAGATAATCCACAGGCATGTCACAAACTTTATACCTCTGGTCATTATAGATTTCATGGTAGTAAGATTGAGACTCATCAATAGGAAGTGGAATCACATTGTAGCTTCTTCTCCAGAGCCACACTTTTTCCTCACCGTGATTCAAGGCCATTTTCTCCCTATTGAGACCAATCAAGACTCCATAGTGATGCTCATTTAAACACCAGGAGTTTTACACGGGAACCGATTCCTGACTGGTCTCTTCCAGGATCAGCCAGGCTGTGTGGATGGAATGATTAAGGATGGATGTGAGCACATGATCAAATTCAAGGTTTAGTGCTTTCAATTGCTTCCAATAGTTCTGAGCTTCCTCTATTCCTTCACTGATGCATTTCTGATCCACCCAGCTACAAAAACGGTTCTCCTTATTTATAAGTTTATACTCAGACATACCGATGGCTGAGCTTCCCATGTGTTTTCAAGTGGGCCAATGTTCAATGATAGCAATACATGTGCAAAGAGGCCACCGGTAGCAGCAACAGCAGCAGCTTCTCAGGCGCTCAGGACAGGCAGTGCCAGCGCCTCCTAGGACCCATCTCTAGTTCTAGTTGGAGAGCTGACATCCTTGTCTTATTCCCAAGGAGAAGGATGTGTTTCTCATCTTCTATTTTGTAGAAGAATTGGTGTTAACTTTTCTTTAAATGTCTGATAGAGTTCCTCTGTGGAACTATTTCAGCCTAGAAATTTCTTTTTTGGCAGTTTTTAATTAAATCTTAAATATCCTCAGTCACAGAAATACTAGTTATCTATTTCATATTAGATGAATTATGATAGTTTGCATTTTTCGAGGAATGGGTTCACTTCATCTAAGTTGCTAAATTTATGTGTTTAGAGTTGTTTGCAGCATTCCATTATTATCCTTAGATGTCTGCCATGTCTGTGGTGATATCCCCTGTGTCATTCCTAATATTGTAATTTGTGTCTTCTCTTTCTTTTCTGTTTCAGTCTTGCCAGAGATTTGCCAATTTATTGGTTTTTTCAAAGAATCAGCAATTTGTTTTATTGATTATCTCTATTTTTTGTTTTAATTTGATTTGTTTCTGCTTTTTTATTTATTATCTCCTTCCTTCTGCTTGCTTTGTGTTTATTTTTCTCATTTTTTCCCGGTTCTTGAGGTGGGAGTTTAGATAATTGATTTCAGACTTTTTCACTTTTCTAATGTAAATATTTAGTGCTATCAATTTCCTTCTCATCACCATTTTAGCTGTGTCCCACAGATTTTAATTTTCAAGGAATTCAATGCATTTAAAAAATTGCCTTTGAAACTTACCGTTTGACCCATGATTATTTAGAAATCTACTATTTATTATCCAAGTATTTAGAGGACTTCCTGGTCTTTTTCTATTTCTGACTTTAAGTTTGATTCCATTGTGCTCAGAGAACACACTCTTAAGGTCATCCTGGTTCTGGGCACACTCCAAAAATTGTGTCATCTCATAATGGCAAGTGCCAAACTGCTGGGGCTGCTGCTGCTGATCTGGGCTGGGTTCCCTGAAGCTCCTGGTAAGTGATATCAGGCCTTGAGAACTCAGCATTACTCCCTCCACTGAAGCTTCCAGTGATGGCATGGCCCAGTGTGTGCCCAGGAGCAGAGCCCACAGCCACTCTAGCAGCAGGTGAGACAAGTGCAGATGGAGGGGCTGGTGCTGACAGCTGAACTGCTGGTGCTGGCCTGGGAGCAGCTCTCATCTGAGGTGCTCAGCTATCTGGAGGGGCCATGTGTGAAGTATAGCTCCAGCTTCCACATGACATCACAACAATGCAGTGCCTTGGTTTCTAGAAGGAGGAGGTCTGAATTCTGTCATTTTAACTGTTGTCCCCTCTAGGTTAGGTATAATTTCTCCCTCAAACTTTCAAATATTTTTCTTTGTCTTTAGTTTTTAGAAATTTGACTATGATGTGTCTTGGTTTAGATTTATTTGAGTTTATAGTGTGGAAAGTTTACTCATCTTCTTGAATCTTGTTTAAGTTTTATTACAAATTCTAGAATTTACAGCAATTATATCTTTGCGTACTCGTTTCCCTTTCTTTTCAAGATGCTTTGACACAATATTAGATCTTTTGTTGCACCCCCACAGGTTATTGAGGCTCAGTACATTTTTTATTTTAGTGTAGTTTTTCTCTGTCGATAAATTGGATTGTTGGTATTATTCTATCTTCAAGCCTATTGATTTTTATTTTCTCTATCACCTCCATTCTGCTTTTAAACCCAACCATTACCTACTAATTTTCTTTAAAATTTCTGGTTATTGTGCTTCTCAGTTCTAAAATTCATTAGTTTTTCTTTATATCTCCTACTGATTTACTGAAACCTTTAATTTCTTTTCTGAGACGTTATAATTTTTATTTTGTCTCAAGCACATTCACAATTGCTTGTTGAAGCATTTTTGTCATTGCTGCTTTAAAATCTTTGTCAGGTAATTCTAACATTTCTGTTATCTTGATGTTACCCATCTATTGATTGTCTTTTTTCATTCAGTTTGGTGTCTTTCTGGTTCTTAGTATGATGATTGATTTTCAGTTGAAACCTGGACATTTTGGGTATTTTGTTATGAGTCTCTGGATCTTACTTAAATCTTCTGATTTGGCTGGGTCCATTTGACACTGCTTCAACTGAGGAAGTGGGTGAGGGTGCTGCCTTTTTACTGCCATGTGAAGTTCAGGTTCTCTATTCAGCTTCCATTGATACCTGAGGTAAGAGCTGCTCCTCATTACTCCTGGATGAGAGGGAAAGTTTTAAATTTTTACCAGCCCTCCTCTCACATCACCTCAGTGGTGAGGAAGAAGGGCAACTTTTCCTTCTGGGTTGGGATGAATGTCAAAAATTACCTGGCCTTCACAGACTCAACCCTAATTGGGGTTTGGGTGTGTGTTGTAGCCTGGTGATAGTAGAATTCTAGGCTCCCCTCTTTTTTATAAAAATTTTTTAAAAAATTTATTTATTTATCCCCTCCTTGCTGCTTGTGGTCACTGTGTCCATTTGCTGTGCATTTTTATGTGTCTGCTTGTCTCCCTTTGTTGTGTCAACTTGCTGCACTAGCTCACCATGCCGCATGCTTGCCTTCACCAGGAGGCCCTGGGAGTCAAACCCAGGGCCTCCCATACGGTAAACAGGAGCCCAACCACCTCAGCCACATCCACTTCCCTAGGCTCCCCTCTTGGCCTTTGATTGCATAGGTGGGGACAGGGTCACACATATTTTGTATTGTTTAGTGGAGTAGGCTCTGATTATCTAAAATCTTTCTGTCTTCCTAGTTTTCTCTTTATCTGATCCTTTGGCTAAAAACCACATGCTTTTGTTAGGAACTTTTTTGTCTACAACCATTGGTGTTTCCAGGTTGCTGACTTCTTCAGCTCCAAGTTTGGGATAGATGAGGTAATGGTAAAAGCCAGGGAACCTACCATCATGTTTTTCTTGGGCCCCAAGCCACCTAGTTGGGCTGCTTTCTTTCCTCTAGAAGTTTATTACAAAGACTTAAAATATTTTGTTCTCAATATTCTAAGGTTTAATTACAGTGTAATAAACCAACATTAGTTTTACTATTCTTAATAAATTTCCCTATATATTTATAAATGACAGCAAGCAAGTTTTTAAGTTTTCACAAAAGTTTTTAAAGGGTACAGAACAATTGTAATTTTACCACTTGTTTATTGAAGATTGCCTTGTACAGATTCAGCTCATGGTCATGTTTTACATTCCTGCATTACCCAGAAAAAGTGAATAGCCTCAATTTTACTACTTTGATTTGTACTTTGGTATTCTTTCTTCTTCTTTCTACAAACATGTATTATGTACCAGGGTTTCTATGATGCACTGGAGATATGGAAAGCACTACAATGCATCTTTACTTCCTAGAATTTATGGTCAAATGGTAGACATAGACCCCTTTCAGCAAAAAAAAAACATATTGAAGATACTGGGTTTATTAATTTTTTTTCTGCAATATTATTTAAATATGCAAAAACATAAGCCATGATGCAAACTACAACTGTTTTTAGGACTTATTGAACACTAAAACTATAACATTATCCAAATTAATTTAATGCAATTTCAGAAATACATGCCCAAAAAAGGCTTAAGAAGAAAATTAATAATAATAGCAATATTAATGGCATTAATTGGGCATTTACCACATTCCTTACACACATTATCTTCTTCAGCTCTCCTAACAGTATGTGAGACAGGTGACATTATTAACACCTTTTTAAGATGAGGAAACAGTTAAGTTTGGACAAAGATCACACTCCATAAATGTGGAGCATCTTTCACAATAAAAATGTTCCTCTACATTCTTTCTGGGTTTGGAGGAAAGTCAGCAGTTTTTGGTGAGTTGATAAACATGTAGGATTTATTTTCTAAATACTCATGCTTATATGTCTAATTTTGTAACCCAACAATTGACTCTGGTCTGTCTTGCATCTATCTTCATAACTCCCAACCATTCACCCCCCACGTCCATCCTGGGTCTTAAAACCTTCCAATTCTCTTCCACCTCCCTCCCTTTCAAAGAATAAGGACACTTTTTCAACCACATTCAATGTGTTGCCTCTCTAAAGTGTATATGATTTGTAAGCCTTGCTTCTGATTATGGAATGAATTGTTTATTCCCTTTGTAAAACAATTTGAAATATTTGAAAGTACCACATATATCCTAAATCTATCATTTAATATGCCATATAATTTACCACTTCCATAATCCCCTTCTGCCAGTCCAGTCTCCATGCTCCTTTTGTTTCTGTTTCAGACAATGGAGTCATCTGTAAATACACCATATATTCTCCTGTCTTTGAGCCTTTGTTTCCATTATTTACTCTGGAATTTTATTTCCCATTTTGTCTTTTGCCACCCGTTTCAAATGTCACCTATGTGATGAAGTCTCAAACTAGCAGGTTGAATCTCTATGAATAATGATAATACTCTGTTCCATTATCACAGTAAAATTTGTTTTATAGTGTCTGGGGAATATTTGAAGCCAGAAATCATACATTCCCAACTCCAAGCACACAGGAGTAGCCCAGTAATTATTTATGGAATTAGACTGAGGAGTCTTTTTGAATGGTACCTGGGATGTATCCCAGACTTATTCTTATCATTCCATTGGTGGGTAGCCCTCATTTCTTTAGAACTATATGCATTTCAATTGCTGAATAGACTCCAAAGGTGATTGTATTCAATTTAATTAAAATGTTCACTCTTCTTTAGTAAAGATATATTAATTTCCTCGAAAAAACAAAAAAAATGTGTTTGCCAATGCTGACTTATCCTACCATATTTCTCATAAAGTATGATTCTATTAAACTTCTGGAAGAATGGAAAAATGATAGTATTAAATTGTAAATTCATCAAGTATTATATTATTTTGCAATATTTAAGTAGTCTATAAACCCTCCTAATTGAAGAAAGCAAATATTTACATGTCTAATTACTGTATTCAGGGATTTTTCAGCACCTGTTGAGCTATTAGAGTCACTAGATGTTGAATATTTTTTGTGGAATTAAGTCTAGGAAAGAAATGCTTTAGGCATCACTTATTTATTTACATATTTTTATTTTCTAAGAAAAAAATGGCATTTGAGACTTCCAACCGCACAAGATAAATGTCACTAAAAAGCATTGGTGTCCCACTAGGAAGTCTGAGGTTGAAAACATCTGAGATATCATAATACCACCTTAGTTCTGCATACTAATTTTTGTCAACATCCTTAAAAACCTCATATGTTTTACGCTCAGCTCATAATGCAGTGTGGGTATCCTTCGATGATTTTTTCATGAGCAAGAACAAGCACTTGCAAAGGAGAATTTCTGTGAAATTCTGTGCAAATTCAAAAATATAACTAAGAAAAGTTATATTTTTCATTTTCCTTATTTATCCTTGGGTGGATCAGTTTATAACTAATGACTTGATCATGACACAGATTCCTGAGACAAGAGTTGACTTCATATACATGATCAAATATAGTAATGAAGGAAAAAAAAACCACTCAATCATGAGTTCCAGCACCTATCTCTTTCCAAATGGGTGAGTCTGGACAATATTATTTAACTTATTTGAGAGCTGCATCTCCCTCATCTCTAGAGTGGTGTTAATAATACTCTCTCTTTGTGTATCACACAGTTTCTAAAAGAATCAAAAGAGAAGATGGTTTAAATGACATTTAGTGAGGTATGTTGGAATATTTCCTCCTCACTAATCAGAATTTATTTGTGTATTATTATTGTTATATGGAGAAGGGACTTACCCCTATCCCTTGCTTCTATTTTGCAATATTGGCAGACAAGGCACTCTTCATGTTGTATATGTTCAGTAAATACTATCAGACTAAATTATGTATTATGCTGTTCTATCTCTACTAAGCTCTCCCACTCTTCACAAACCCCCCATATATTCTCTAAGTATTTTCTAATTCTCATTCCTTTCTATTAACATGTACTTTCTCTGTACTACTGATGAAGTGATCCTTTTCTACAATTTGATCATATTCCTATTTTAACATCGTGTATCATTTTAAAGTATAACAATGTAAGCTCCACTAGGGCAGAGAAATTGTCCTTTGTGTTCACCACAAAAGACAATTCCACAATTGAAAAAGGCATAATGCTTTCTCAGTCCTAGGCACATTGCAGACACTCAGTAATTATTGAGTGACATATTTGCTGGATGAGTGGATGGAAGGAAACTTTCCACCTAGACTGTGAATTTATTTAGAGCAGAACTGTCATTTATTAATGTATATATCCAAGTCACCCAGTAATATCGGTTTATATAAGCATGTGCTAGTGATGTATTAGAAGTTCCTGGTAATAAATTAGAAATTCAATAGGCAAATCAATACCTTAGTCCAAAAGCAAGATTTAATAGGGAGTACATTTGGAGCAAGATTTATGGTGCCTGGTGGCCTTACACTGTAGAATATTTTCTGTTTCCATAAAGAACCAGAGGTCACTGGGCATTTTTAGTCTGGAAGAGAATTCTCAAAGTAGTCACAGAAATTATAACTATCCATAAAAATGTAAAAAAATATATAAATGTGTATCATGAGACAAAGGTCAGATTTTTTCTATGTGGCCTTACCTGCAGAAAGTATATGGTGAAAAATTGTTTAATGTGAACATAGACTTTGTAATGAGTATATCTCAAACAATTATCCTGAAGTTAGTGAGTGAGTAACAGCATTCAATTAGTAACTGCATGACTACCTGGTGGTCTTTAATGGTATGTTGTAGGAGGATTGACAAAGTATGAGACCAGATGGTCTCCAAATACATTAACAAAGAGCTCACTATAATTAGAGAAGCAGGGGGGAAAAGTCACAGATTGAAAATATCTGTTTTGCCTATAAGTTCAGGCAAACATAACAGTACTGAAAAACTTCACAGGATTTCATTCACATTGAAACTTTCAATAGGATTCCCTAAATTCTAGTCCTATTATACATGCACCGTTAAGTTGAACCTGATAAACTCATTAAATTTGAGTAATACGTACCTAAACATCTCCTGTTAATACATAGCTCAATTCAATTGTTCAAAACAACATGTTTACAACTTCAAATCTTACTGGTCATTCTTGGAAAACATTTTCAGAGGAATGTTATAAAGTTTTCTCCTCAGCAGTAAAAGTGTCTGCCTTTGTATTCTCCAGAATTAACCTCATGTGAACAAAATCTTGGCTTCCCCTCTGGGCTTTGCCTCTGACTCTTGGACCTTTCCTAAACCACTTTATCTTACAGGGCTTCTTCCCTCATTTTTAAAAGGAAGAGTTGTATTATATAGATCCCAAGTTCCCTTTAGCTGTAAAGCTGTGATTCTGACTTACATCACTCAAAGCGGTGATTAAATGGCCCTACAATAGGGGTTCAAATGGAATGGGCAACTGCAAGCATTCACTGGAAGAATTTCCCAGGAGAATACTAATAACCTGATGGAAATATTCCTTTACAGCTCTAGAGGTACTCAAATGGCTCTTGAGTCCACACTCCAGTCTAATAGAATCTCATTCTATTATTATTATTTTTAACAATGACATAAGTGGAAGCCATTAGCATAGGTTTTTCAGTGCTATCAGGGTTGCAGAGGGATTTCTTGAGCTGGGCAAAGGAGAAATGACTGACTGGTGTATTTAATTTACTACTTTTATTGACTTCTGCAGCACCAGTACAGTTGTACTCAGAAGGCCCATACCAGCTAATAAAACAGGACTTTAGAATTGATGGAGCAAATAAATTGCCAAATAAGAATGCCATTGTTATTAAAATGTTGCAACACTATTGATTTAAAATAAATGTATTAGTCAGTTTGCTATGCATTTAGTACTGGACCCAGGCGTTGAAAGCAACATTGGGTGACGGGTATACATGACAAATGAAAGGCCTCTTACCAGGAGGAGTAATGCAGTTTTATGTGGCAGAATTGCCATGGTGACAGACATAAATCCTGGAGCTAAATAGGGCCATGAATATCCTGTCTTCTAAGTTCAGATCACTGTGTTCCATAGCAGAAATTCACAGGAAGCTTACCATGGTTTCCCTTTAAAATAAAAAATTATAGACTTGATATTTCTCAACTCATATCATTATTGAATCTTTTCTTTTCACTTAATTTACACAAAGATGGCAGGCTTAGATAAAACAACAGATCTGGTTCCTCCTTTCTCACTTCCACTCAATTTTCCTTTTGCACACACCCGCACATACACACACATATATACAACTTACACCACTGCTTTGCACCAGGTAGTGAATGTTCGCCTATTTTCTGTGTGAGCTATAATTCAAGCATGGCTTTGAATGGTCCTTGGAAATACATATGGCTTTTACAAGGACATGGTGATATGATGGTATGTTAATCAGTGTCATTACAGAATGAATACCCAAGTAATAAACTCACAATAGAGCAGTAGATTTCACTGCAATGCAGGCAACTCATTGTCACTTTGTTATGTGTGTTTGTATTTACAAACACACGTGGGTATGCATGTGTGTGGAGGCCATTTGCTTAAAATGGTAAAAAATAAATTGGCTAGAGCTTGGAGTCTTGCTCATGAAGTTTTTTCCACATTTAACCAATTAAGGAAGCCTAAATGATGTTTGTTTTCCTCTTCTGGTTCCAAATGCTCTTGAATTGACATGTCTTTGTTGAATAAATGCCCATCAGCCATTGATTAACAGCCTAAGATGTGCTTTGAAAGGAGGCCATTGGAATCTCATTGCTCTCTGGACTAATTTTTGCCTTTCTAAAATAACTCAATGCATGAAAACAGACTTGGAGCAGTTCATTGGCCTTAAGGTGTTTCGACACTCTCCCAGGGCTAGATGTGGTAAAATGATTGCCTCCATGAAAGCAGGAACCAAATCTGTCATCTTCATCACGTGGCATTAATGCCTAAAACTGAGACTGACACATAGTAGATACTCAGTGAATATTTCTGGCATGAATATATTGAGCCAAGCAAGTAGGTTCAGAGATAGAATTGCTCTTCTAATCACCTGAGTATTCATTGGACATGAAAGGGAATGCTGAGACAGTTGGCAAGCAACAATTGACTAGGCTTGCTCTTCCCCTTTATTTCCCATTATCATGTTCTTTGAAAAGATAGTAATAGTACTTGCCATAAAGAGTTGTTGTGAGAACTAAAAGAAAATTACATGTGTTTATAAATACACATCCATCCACAAGTATAAGCATGCAGATACACACATGTGAGTACATCCACATGCACAGAGCACACACACATATATTCTGCCACATTGCAAATGGTCAATAATTGTCTTCCCTTCCTTCTTTTGACTGTAGTTTTTTTCCATTTGTCAAATAAGAGTGATACATGTCTTATCTCCCTCCCTCACAGTGCTGCTATGTTCTTAAGACATTAATAAAGGATTCCTGTTCTTTTCATTTTTCAATCAGTTCTTGCAAATTTCTATGCCTCTGACTCTTGGACCTTTCCTAAAGGTCTAGATTAGAGCCAAAAAAAAGACACAGTTCACAGAACAATCCCTGCCCTTAAAGGAGTTCATCATAATCTAATTAGTTATTTTCATATTATTTACTCTGGAGATTACAAAGAATAGTTTAAACTTACAATAATCTGGTTTGAGATAATGCCAAAACTGTTCTTATACTAGCTCTGTCCTTCCCCTCTTTATGATTTTATTGTCATAAATTACATCTTTATACATTGTGTCCATTTCTATAGATTTATAGTTATTGTTTTATGAAGTTCTGTTTTAAATAAGTTAAGAGAAATGAAAAGTTACAAGGAAGAAACCTACATTTATACTAACTTTTAATTTTTAACCAGTGGTTACCTTACCAGTGTTATTAATTTCTTCATGTGGATTTGAGTTACTGTCTAGCATTCTCTCCTTTCAGCCAGGACTCCCTTTAGCATCTCTTGTGGGGCAGGTGTACTAGTAACAAATTCTCCCAGCTTTTATTTATCTGGGATGCCTTAATTTCTTCTTCATTTTTAAAGAGTAATTGTGCTGGTTATACAATTCTTGATTTACAGTTCTTTTTTTCAGGACTTGAAATATGTCATCCCACTCTTTCTGACTTCCATATTTTCGTATGAGAAGTCAGCTGTTAATCATATTGAGGATTCCTTGTATGCGTTGAGTCACTTCTCTCTTGCTGCTTTCAAGATTCTATGTCTTTGGCTTTTGAAAGTTTGACTACAACATATAGAGGTCTTTGTGTTTATCCTATTTGGAATTCATTGAGCTTCTGGAATGTATAGATTCATATCTTTTATCAAATTTGGAAAGTTTTCACCTACTATTTCTTCATATATGCTTTTCCCCCCTTTTATCTTTCTCTCTCTCCTCTCCTTCTAGGACTACCAATTTGCATATATTGGTATGATTGATGGGTATCCAACAAGTCTCTTGGGTGGTGTTCATTTTTCCTCAATCTTTTTTCTGTATGATTCTCAGACTGGATAATTTCAATTGGCCTATATTCAAGTTCACTTATTTTTCTTTCTGATTGTTCAAATCTGTTGTTCAATTCCTTGAGTGAATTTTTCATTTCACATATTGTACTTTCAAGCTTGAGAAATTTTATATGGTTCATTTTTGTAATTTCTATCTCTTAATTGATATTCTCTATTTGTTGATGCATTGACTCCTGATTTCCTTAGGCCCTTTTTCTATTATTTCTTTTATTTCTTTGAATGTATTTAAGACAGTTTATTAAAATGTTTGTCTAATAATTCTATCTGTGCTTCCTTAGTGGCAGTTTATGTTAATTTCTTTTTTCCTGTGAATGGGCCATAACTTCTTGTTCTTCTCACACCTCATACTTTTTGTTGAAAACTAGACATTTTGAATATTATAATGTGATATCTCTAGAATAACATTCTTTGAATGCCTCAGGGTTTTTCATTGTTGCTTTCTGTGTGTTATAATTATTTATTTGTTTTGTAACTTTTCTCAACTTTTTCTTAAAGACTGTACTCTTTTTTGTATGTGGTCCCTGGAGTCTCTGCTCCTTTAGCTTGTAGTTCAACTAGTGCTTTTACAGAGATTTCCTTAAATGCCTTGATATGTATACTCACCTGGTCTTTGCAGATTGGGTTTGAGTTGTGGAATTCCTTCAAACCTTAGCAGGGCCGTTTACCACTCTGCCTTTGCCTTCACTTTTTGCTTGCACTGAGCTTAGACACCAGCTGGATGTGAAAGCTTAAGGTCTTCTCGGGTCTTTTCTGAGCATTTCCCTGGCCTAGAAATGCATATGGCTTCCTAGATTTTCCATTATATGAAATTTTTCCCAAAGTTTTATTCTCCAACATAACTTTACCTTCAGCCTTTCTCTCTAGGCATTTTGTTTCTGTTCAGTTGTTTGCCCCAATCATAACCTTTTGCCCCAGTTGGCATTGGCTTGCTCAATTGTCTTCCAGTGTTTTTGAGGAACATCCTCCACATAGCTACTTTTCTGCCTTGAGAGTTCTCAAATCAAGGCAAGCACATTTTGCCATTCCTCAGGTCACTCCTAAACATGTCAAAATAGACAAACACAATTACTTAGGCCCAAGACCCACCCTGCTCCCTTGAGAACCAGGTATTCACTCCAAATATGCAGGCTGCCATCTTCAGGACTGGCTAAGTTAAAATAACAAAAAGCTTTCCTACCATGTTTTTATTTGTGCTTTAAATGTGTAAGTTCCCAGAAAAGTTGTATGGAAGGGCTTTTGTGTTCTCACTTTTTAAATCTCAGTCTTTTTATATACACTCACTTTATAATTTCACATCTAATCATGCAAAATTATACATTCCACAGGTATTGCATTTACTAAAAATTTATGCAAGAGTCAAGCGCATTATCTAGGTATCAGGAGTACTATTACCAGTACATGCCAGATGGTATTTTGCATAGGTTTAAGCACCTACTTAAAGTTTTAGTTGTTCTTTTATAACATATTTATGGTTTGAAATGTGAGTGTTAGATGTTTTTAGTAGACAACTTCGAAACAATAACCTAAAATTACTGGTGTTCTTTCAGGCTTCCATATCAGTTAATTTCAGAAAATCTGCCATTGCAAATGAGTTGCTAAATTAAAAAAATAAATATCAAAAAATATTACCATCATCAAGGAATACTTTATGAATCAGAATTTTCATGATTTTCTACTGCAAAATCAAAACACAGCAATAATTGGGCTACTGAACTTGAAAGAGACAACAGTTTTCATCTGAACACTCCAATGCAAATTTTTTTTGTGTATATCAAGAGCTTTTCCATTTTGGAATGGATTTTTAAATAAAACTGTGTATTTAAAAGAAAATTTTTATCCTAATAGAATACTATTTTGTTATATGATTTCAAATACCCCAGCACAAAATTATTGAAAATGATTGGGCTCTTCAGTGGACTAAGAAGATTTGCACTGACCCTACATACATTCTAAAGAAACTTATCTAAAGAAAAGGACATACTAGAATCTGTGGGGAAAGGAACTTCCATAGGTCCTGCCTCTGATCTGAGCTACATGATTTATAACATTTTAAAATAGACATCCTCTATTTTGTCTAACCATTGGAAATCCTCTGAGGAAATTAAGAATACTGATATCCAAGTGTGATGGCTAGGCTAATGTGTCAACTCGGCCAGGTAATTGTGCCCAGCTGTTGGGTCCAGCAAGCCTGGGGCTAATTGCATCTGCATCAATCAGCAAGATTGGATGAAGAATGGATGACGCTGTTATCCATTCAGTTGACTGCTTATAAAAGGGAACTGATTTCAACATTCGGAGAGAATTTCCCAGCTTGTCGT
>PVKH010005034.1:0-22614 GCA_004027955.1 Chaetophractus vellerosus
CATATTGACTCTCTCATTTTTCTACCCTTTTCTGGTTGGGACCGTAACAAGTACAGAGTCAGCATAGCTTGGGAAAATCAACTTGAGGACTATGGACGATTTAATAGGGCCATTTGAGCCTGAAGTTTGCCGTACAAAGGCTCTAAAAACATAAGTACTTCCTATTAGAGAAGGCAGAGTAGGAAGTGTGGATGTCCTTGCTTTAGTGGGCTGAAACTGTTTCAGCTATATGATGCCCTTAGATTATGGGTTTATCTAAGCATACGTGTGACATTCTGCAAATGTGCAGAACTCAGAATTTCTCAGGCTCAGTTTCTGTAGTGTCAATGGACAACAGCACATCTTAAATGTTTCCTTTAATTAACCTTCTCCATTTTCAAATCAATTTTCTCACTTCCTCGTGGTGTTACTGCTATTCTAAGGAATGCAGACCTAAGGGATCAACATTTCAAGGCCCTAAAACGTTCAGATGCCAAGCATGGATCTTTGTACACAAATAGATACACAAGCACATCTGCTGTTCCTTCTGCACAACCAAATCTAAAAGATCAAGGACAGGATTAAAGTATAAGGGGATTCAGCCCTAACTTTTATTATTTGACCTCTAGGCTTCCTTCCATCCATCCATCCATCCATCCATCCATTCATTTTAAAGAAACTTTAGATTACATAAATGTTACATAAAAAATATAGGGGATTCCCATATGCCCCATTCCCTCCCACTCCCACACTTTCCCACATTAACAACATCCTTCATTAGTGTGGTACATTTGTTACAATTGATGAACACATATTGATGCATTGCCACTAATCGTGGATTATAGTTTACTTTATCATTTACACTCTGTCTTGGGCAACTTTGTAAGTTATGACAAATATATAAAGGCCTGTACCCATCATTGCAACATCATGCAGGACAATTCCAATGTCCCAAAAATGCCCTCATATTACACCAATTTTTTTCCTCTCCCTCCCCTCAGATGATGAAAGTTTTTCCACTGCTAGAATAACAATAAGTCTATAGCAGAATAATAGTAAGTCAAAGTAGGCTTCCTTTTGTAAGAATCATTTCTTACAGGAGGACTGAAGATTTTTGAGAAAGGGAACAATGCACTAAAGGCCCTCCCTGTTCTGGGAAGATTAACCTGTTAGGTGCTGGAGGAACTGACTGGAAGGGATGATATGTATGTGAGATGGTTGGGGGGGCAGACTAGAAAGAGGGAGATGAAGGGTACCTTCTGGCAGGCTGTTAGTGCCCTGTCCATTTTCCTGGGGACTTAGCACTTCCGTGTGTTCTTGCTGGTGTCTAACTACCATATCTGCCTCCCCTTACCTGACTGCTGAGGAAGTAACACCCCCAAGCCCAGCAGCCCTCAACCAGTGACCAACAGGAGTTGGTATATAAACACCCTGGTTCCCTATCCTTTGGGCAGCAGAAATCTGAGATATGTTATATTGTTTCCATAAAAATGACTATAAATGTAGATAATACACTTATGTTGCTTTAAGTCACTAACAGTTCTGAAGGTTCAAAGTCCAAAATGGATCTTACTGGACTAAAATCAAAATGTCAGAACAGTTGCATTATTTCTGGAAGCTCTAGGAGAGAATCTGTTCCCCTGCCTTTTCCAATTTCTAGATGCCACCTGCATTCCTTGGCTCATTATCATTTCCTCCATCTTCACATTTCTCTCCGGTTTCTGTTTCCATAGTTGCATCTCACCTTTCTCTCTCCCACTGTCCCTTCTACTCTCCCTTCCTCCCCCCTCCCCTTCTCTGACCCTCCTGAGACACTCATATAAAGACCAGTGAGAGACAGGCATTATCAGCATGGCAATGTAACACATCCCCTGGAAAAGTCTCCCCTCAAAATCAACTAATAAAAGGACAAATCCCACTTGCTTGAAACTCAGGATGATGATGGAGACTGGAGAAGGACCCCAAAATGCTGAATGAAAGCACCCCAAAACAGCAGAGTATACATTCTTCTCAAGTGCACATGGATCATTCTCCAAGACAGACCACATATTGGGTCACAAAACAAGTCTCAATAAATTTAAAAAGGTTAAAATTATACAAAGCATCTGCCTTAGGACAATGGAATGAAGCTAGAAATCATCAATAGGCAGAGAACTGGAAAATCCACAAATAAATGGAAGCTAAATAACACACTCTTAAACAACCAATGGATCACAGTAGAAATTACAAGGAATTACAAGAAATTACAAGTAAATGTCTTGAGATGAATTAGCACAAACATCAAAACTTACAGGACCCAGTGAAGGCAGTGAACAGAGGGAAATTCATAGCCCTCAATACTTATATTAAAAGAGAAGAAAGAAATAAAATCAAAGACCTAACTGCACACCTGGAGCAACTAGAAAAAGTACAGCAAACCAAACCCAAAGCAAGCAGAAGGAAAGAAAAAACATAGAACAGAAATAAATGAAATGGAGAATAAAAAAAAAAAAACAATAGAGAGCATTAACAAGACCAAAACTTGTTTCTTTGAAAAAATCAATCAAATTGACTTAGCAAGGACTGACAAAGGGAAAAAGAGAGAAGATGCAAATAAATAAATCAGAAATAAGAGGACCCCACAGAAATAAAAATGATCATAAGAGGATACTATGAATGCCAAAAAATTAGACATCCTAGATGAAATGGACAAATTCTTAGAAACACACAACCTGCACTGACTCTAGAAGAAATAGAAGACCTCAACAAACCAATTACAAGTAAAGAGATTGACTCAGTCATCAAAATTCTCCCAAGAAATATGTCCAGAAGAACTGAAAACTGACAAGAACAGACATCTGTACACCGGTGTTCATAGCAGCGTTGTTCACAATTGCCAAAAGATGGAACCAACCCAAATGTCCATCAACCAATGAATGGATAAACAAACTGAGGTACATGCATATGATGGAAAACTATGATGCAGTAAGAAGAAGTGAAATTGGGACACATATGATAACATGGATGAATCCTGAAGACATTATGTTAAGTGAAATAAGCTAGACACAAAAGGACAATTATGACATGGTCTCATTAATATTAACTAAATACAAAGAATAAACACATGGAGTTAAAACCTAGAGTATAGGTTATTAGGAGATAAGAGGAAGGCTGTGAAGGAGTACTGATGCTTAACGTATGTAGAAGTTTTAATTAACATGACTATAAATGTGTGGAAATGGATAGAGTTGATGGTAACACAATATAGTGAGTATCAGCTGGTTTAAATGGGATTGTGACTGAAAAGGGAAGTCTAGGAATGTAAATATCAATTGAAAGAAAGCTAGAGAATAATCTAGGGACTGAATAACAGAGTGAACCCAGAAGTAGATGAGAATTGCAGTTAATAGGACAAATGGAAGAATGTCCTCCTGTGAACTAGAACAGATATTGTCACTATTGCAGGGCATTGGGAATGTGGAGAAGCATGAGAAAAATACAATTAATGTAACCTACGGACTATAGTTAACAGCAATACTGTAATATTCTTGCATCAATGCCAAAGACATATTGTGTTAATAATAGGGGTGTATGGGGAAAAAAAGTCAAATGTTTGCTATGGACCATAGTTAGTGGTAACAGTCTGACATTATCTCATAATCTATCCACAACGGTGTAGTGTGTTGGTGAAGGGTTGTTGTACGGGAATTCTACACATGTGCATGACTTTTATAAGTTAACAACTTCTATAATAAAAATATATTAAAAATAGTACAATTATAAAAATGTGCTATCATCTATTGTAACAAATGTTCCACACCAATGCAAAGTGTTGGTAGTGGGGTGGTGTACAGGAATTCTGTATTTTACACATGATTGTTTTGTAAACTCACAACTTTTCTAATTAAAACAAAAGAGTAACCTTCAAAAAAAAAATCCCCAGAAAACCTCCCAAGAAAGACCAGAACCAGATGGCTTCACAGGGAATTTCTATCAATCATTTCAACAATAATTACTAGCAATCCTGCTTAAACCCTTCCAAAAAAATTGAAAAGGAGGGAACACTAACCAATTCATTTTATGAAGCCAACATCACCCCAAAATCAAAGCCAGATAAATACACTACAAGAAAATTACAGACCAATTTCTCTTATGAATATAGATGCAAAAATCCTCAAGAAAACACTAGCAAATTAAATGCAACAGCACATTAAAAAACAAAAAGAAGTATACACTATGGTCAAGTGGGCTTTATCGCAGGTATGCAAGAGTGGTTCAACAACATGAAAATCAATTAATACACCATATAAACAAAATGAAGGGAAAAAAAACACATGATCATCTCAACTGACACAGAAAAGCCATTTGACAAAATTCTGCATCCTTTCTTGATATAAACACGTAGAAGAATAGGAATAGAAAGAAACTTCCTTAACATGATAAAGAGCACATATGAAAAACCCAAAGCTAGCATCCCATTCAATAGTTAAAGACTGAAAGCTTTACCTCTAAGACCTGGAACAAGACAAGGATGCCCACTATCACCACTATTATTCAACACTGTATTGGAATTTCTAGCTGGAATAGTTAGACAAGGAAAAAAAAGGCATTCAAATTAGAAAGCAAAAGGTAAAACTTCCACTACTTGCAAATGACATGATCCTATGTATAGAAACCTACAAAAATCTACAAAAAAGTTACTGGAGTTAAACATAAGATTCAGAAAAGTGGTGGGGTACAAGACCAACATGCAACAATCAGTAGTGTTTCTATACTCTAGTAATGAACCAGCTAAGGAGGAAATTTTAAAAATCCATTTACAATAGCAACTAAAAGAATCAAATATCTAGGAAGAAATTTAACCAAGGATATAAAGGACTTATATGTGGAAAACTAAAAAACTTTACTAAAAGAAATCAAAGAAGATCTAAATAAATGGAAGAAAATTCTGAGTACAGGGACTGGAAGACTAAATAGTGATAAGATGTCAATTCTACCAAAAATGATTTACAGATTCAACCCAATCCCAATAAAAATTCCAAAAGCCTACTTTGCAAAAATGGAAAAACCAAATATCAAATTTATTTGGAAGGGTAAGGGGCCTCAACTAGCCATAACCACCTTGAAAAAGAAGAAGGAAGTTGAAGGACTCACACATTTGGACTTGGAAGCTTATTACAAAGGTACAGTGGTCAAAACAGCATGGAATTGGCACAAGGATAGATATATTGACCAATGGCATCAAACTGAGAGTTCAGAAATAGACCCTAATATCCATGGCTGTATTAGTCAGCCAAAGGGGTGCTGATGCAAAGTATCAGAAATCTGATGACTTTTATAAAGGGTATCTATTTGGGGTTAAAGCCTACAGTTACAAGGCCCTAAAGAGTCCAACCCAAGGCTGCTTTCTCACGAAAGTCTGTTGCCACATGTTGAAGCAAGATGGCAGGCCATCTCTTCCTGGTCTCTCCTTCCTTCTTCCTCTTATGGCTCGGTGGTCCCATCTTCTTCTGATTTCAGCTGTAGGCTGGTGTAGGGCTTGCCTCTCACGGCTTCCTATATCAGTCTGGCATAGCATTCTTTCCAGGCCTTATCAGCTTTTCTGTTCTCTTCAGCTGCAAACTATCAGGCAAATGGGTCATCTCTCCCCAGGAGCCCAGGATTAAACATGATAGAGCTATCTATTCTTCCATGTCTATGGAGCTCTGTCTATGGAGCTCTCTCTCTTCCTGGGTGTCTTCTTGAGTGAGTGCCCATTTATATCAGCCCACTAAGGGGGCAGGGACTCAACACTGAGTCACACCCTACTGACTGGTTGAAGCAAAGCCCTTATCTTAACAGGTAATTTAATCAAACATGGCAGCTAAATCTAATGCATTTTTGAATCATACCCAGAGGAAAAGATTAGTTTGCAAATGTAATCTCTCTTTTGGGGATTCATAAATAATCTCAAACTGCCACAACGGCCAATTGAATTTTGACATGGCTGCCAAGTCCAGTCAACAGGGAAACAATAGTCTCTTAAACATAAACAAATGGTGATGGGAGAACTGGATATCCATATGTAAAAGAATGGAGGAGGACCCCTATGTCACAGCATACACAAAAATTAACTCAGTATGGATCAAGGACCTAAATATAAGAACCAGGACTATCAAACTCCTAGAAGGAAATGTAGAGAAACATCTTCAGGATCTTGTGTTAGGCAATGGTTTCTTAAGACTTTACATGCATAGCAAAAGCAGCAAAAGAAAAAATAGAAAATGGGACCTCATCAAAATTAAAAACTTTAATGCATCAAGGACTTTATTGTGAAAGCAAAAAAAAGATAAATTTATGCAATGTGAGAAAATATTTGGAAACCACATATGTGATAAAGGTTTAATATCCAGAATATATAAAGAAATTCTATAACTGAACAATAAAAAGAAAACCCAATTTAAAAATGGGCAAAAAACTTAAACAGGCCTTCCACATGTATGTTTTATACCATTTCCCAGAGTTTCCCGCTCCCCCCCCCCCAAGAATAAGCTGCAGTCACCCTCGGTGTTAGTGGCTTTATAACTTACTCTTTGTTGCCTGCATTCCCTTTCTTGCTCACTTCCCCACTCCCCTACTAGTGTTTTCTGGACCTCCCAAATAAAACTTGAGTTTAAAGTTTTGTCTCAGGGTCTGTTTCTGGAGGAACTTAAAGTTAGACAAAAATCATAAGAAAAACCTGTGGGTGACAGAGGGAAGAGTCAAGAAAAATGAGCTGGGCCATTTTAGGAGAATGATAACAATGGGAAGTCAGAAGGAGATCTGTTTTTTTTTTTTAAAAAATATCAATTTTATTGATATATATTAATAAAGGATGCAATTCATCCAAAGTGTACAATCAATGGTATTTGGCAGAATCACGTAGTTGTACATTCATCACTTCAATCATTATTAGAGCATTTTTCATTATTTCAATAATAATAAACAAAAAAACAAGACAATTCTTCACCTCTCAATCTCTTATGCTTTCCCCTCTGTATATAAGTGCTAGAAATCTGATTTTGAGAAGAAGATAATGAGTTCTATTTTAGTTGAGGTGACAGTAGCATGATAAAGTAGAAATGCCTGCCATAGTTTCCTATGAGGTGAAGGCTTTGAGACATGATGGAAATTGTGCTGAGGACTTTTTTCATTTGATAACAATTTGTTAACAAAACAAACAAGAGGTCTAAAGAGCATTGCCATCTTTGAAATAAGGAGAATAATTTCCACTCCAGAGGCAGAACTGTAAGCCCCAGAGAGGTGTGAAATATCTAAAACATTAGCTCACACTTTCCCTTCCAGAAATCTTTTTCATCTTCTTCGTTCGCACTGTCTCTATCACAGGCAGACACTGTGATGAGGCATTAAACCCTCATTACAATAAATGATGTACATACTATTACTTTTCTCATTTTATGGTTGAGGAAAGTGAAGAGAGGTTAGGGAACTTGTGCAAGGTCTGATAAGTAATGGTGGAGGCAGGATTTGGAATTAGGTGTGTTTAATTCCAGAGCTGGAAATTTTAACCACCACATTCTTCTGCTTTGGTTTTGCTTATAAAGAGAAGAGGAATTCAAGGAGGTTCCTTCAGGTCTTATGAAAATAATCTGCCTACAACTTGGTCTACTTGTATCAAAAGTTTGGTCAGCACTCCTCATATTGAAGGCTCCTTCCTCTCTACTACCTTTAAATCAACCACATCAAGCCTCATCTGCACCCTCAATCTCATGTTTGCATCCTCTGATTCTAGAACCATTGAGTCAAATCATCTAATCCCCACAGACAAGCAGGAAGATGTAAAGTCCCAGAAGCCTACCCTGGATGGAAAACAATGATGAAGTTACAAGGTGCACAGAGTTGGAATCTCTGGCTTTTAATTCTGGTTATATAAAAATAAAGTGATAGTCTAATCACTTAATCTCACTGTAATTGATTTCATTTCTTTATGTAGAGGCAGGGTTAATAAAACCTCCTTCATTGAGATATGTCAAAGGAATAAATGAAAAATCTCATGTGAACTTGTTTTGAGTTCTAAATAGAAGAGCAGTAATCATGTTAATTCAGAACAGGATAATTTTTTTTTGTTTTTCCCAATGAATGCAGGTTTTAGTTAAGCCTTTCCCAGCATAGTGTCCTCTGTACAGCTGGTATACCTCAAACATTTGATGCTTTTTATAATGAAGGGAAATATCCCATTGCCAAGTAACATATTGTCTACCTTCTCCCAATCATGATCCATATATGTTGAGCCATTCCAATCACTTTGATGAACCCCTTCACTATAACATATCTAACTTCTTTATCAGAAACACTATCTTCTCTATAATTCTCTGGATATTTTGGTAAAATGCAACAATGGATAGTCATTTGTCAAAGAACAGAACACTAGACCTTTTGGTCTATTTTCAATCATACTTGGATAATTTTATTGAGGATATATTATGACAAGAGCGCTGTTGGAGATAACAACCCACAGAACTAGTCTTCCAGTAGTTAGACAGCAATAGCTAAAATAACAACTGACATCCACGTATTGTTTTACAGTTGGCAGGTGGCTTCCTATAGTTAGATGTTTCTCAAGCTTTAGTTTTTTAGTTTTGAATTTTGTGTGTGTGTGTATGTGTGGTACCAGGGCCAGGGATTGAACCTGGGACTCATATGTGGGAAGCCAGCGCTCAACCACTGAGCCATATCGGCTCCCCTGAGTTGGCTTTTTCGTTTGTTTGCTTGTTGTGTTTTTTTTTTTTCCAAGAGGCACTAGGGACTGAACCTAGGACCTCACATATGGGAAGCAGGAGCTCAAGCACTTGAGCCACATCTGCTTTCCACACTTTAGTCATTTTTATACCGTCAGCATGATATTTTGTCAGTTTCAGAGATCACTCTGCTATTTACCAAGTGTTTTGCTTTGAACAGACTTGCTTTTTTTCACTTAAATAAGTTTATTTTAAAAGTGAACCTCCTATCACTTCCATAACTAGAAAATCACTACGGTTTGTCATAAATGGAAAGCAAAGAAATGAGATGAAAACAAAACAATACTACTCAATTCCAGCTAAATACTGCTGTTTGGTGAAATATGCTCTTTTTTTGTTAGAGAAAGATTTATATAGGGAACCAGCTGTGGCTCAATTGGTAGAGCCCTGGTTTACCACATGGAGGCCCCAGGTTCGGTTCCCGGGGTCTCCTCGAGAAGGCAAGCTGCCGCGAACAGGCAGGTACCAAATCTACATTTTGGAAAACATTATAATGGATTATAATATGAATTTGTGCAACCTTGTTAAGTGATGTGTTAAGTAATCAGTGCAGATATTATTCCAAAATTAAGACTCAGAGAAGTTAGGTGGCTTACTCAATTACACAGATGGAAAACGACAGGGCCAGCCTTTCTCATTCCAAATCTTTATACTACACCAAAACCTGTGAGAGGTACTTCAGAGGACTTGGACAAGGCACGATGAAGATCCATTCCCTCAAGAATTTTATAATCCGGTCAAGGAGATGAGAGGGACCACGTGATGTATTTCAATGGCATGAAGAGAGGAGTAGATAGTGGCCTAGAGAACAATGGTGAAAATATGTAGCATGTGAGCTCGCTGTAAATTGGACTGTTAGGGAAGACATTCTGGAGAAGTGAGATTAAAACTGAGTGTAGGGGGCTGGCTGTAGCCCAGTGGACAGGGCGCCGGTTCATCACATGGGAGGCCCCAGGTTTGGTTCCTGGAGACCTCTCCAAAAGTGGGCAGACTGCCTTGAGAAGGGTGAGCCGCCATGGGTGGGGCAGAGCCACCGTGGGCAGGGCAAAAAAAGCCGCCACGGGCAGGGCAAAGCCACCTTGGGCAGGGCAAGTCATCCGCCAACGGAGCCGCCTGTGAATGGAAGCAGACCCGCCCGCGAACGGAGCAGAGCCGCCTGCGCGGTGACCTGACTTGGTGTGTTGCCGCGAGGGTGGGGTGGGGCAGAGCAGACAAAGAAGAACGCAGAGAGATGAACACAGCAAGAGCAAGCAGAAAGGGGGGGATATGTAACAAAAAAAAATAGAGTGTAGAACAGTGGGTAAAATTAGGTGATTTGAAGAGAAGATAGAAGGAAAGGTACTTCAAATAACAACAAAATGTGGTCACAATTACCAAAATTATCAAAGAAAGCTCTGTCTTGATTCACTACAGGTAGGGGGAATTGAAGGCACATGACAGGAAGCACTACAGCTGTGCTGTGGTCCAATGTGCTATGAAATGAAATTAACTACAGTGTGGACTCTCTAAGTGTAAGTTATTTCCTTTAAAATATATGTGTTCTTTTGTTCCATCAAATCTACTTAAAAGAGTTTATTTGAATGGAATAATCATTGATGTGAGCCAATATTGGTAAGGCTGTGCCTCATCTTTACAGGGAAATTGGAAGTAAGTCCAGTGCTTGACAACATGGAACTTGGTTACATAAACTTGGATACATCAACACCAGGGACACTGTGCAGTCATCAGAAAGGAAGTCAACCCCTGCTACTCATGTGTGCTCCTTGGGCCAAGAGCATTACTTTCTCCTGGGAACTTGTTAAAATGCAATTTCTGATTCAGTAGGTATGGCATAGGGTCTGAGATTCTGCATTCCTAATAAGTTCCCCAGTGATTCACAAATGCATTAAAGTTGGAGAAGCACTGATGTAGATAGTTAATGGCATGGAAAACATATTTGCAATTAAACGAAACAAGCTGATTTCACAGGAATTAATTTTGCATGATAATAGTGATAAATTTATATAAAGAGAATGTCATAGGAAAGGTATCAAAATCACAATAGCGGTGAAATTACAGAGGATTTGAATTTTTTTTGTTTATTCACATTTTCTACCAAATATACACATCTTTAAAAAAATAAAAGCAATAAAACTATATTTTAAATTTCTTTTCTGTTTTCAGAATTTCACTGAATTCTTCCTGGAAAAATAAACATCAACCAACAGGCTGAAATGGAAGGAAACAACCCACAGGGATCTAATCAGTGTAACAAGAAGCTGTCAGAAGAGAGAAAGACATAAGATAAGAATTTTCCACTAGGTATGAAATAAGCGTGTATAACCTTCATGTTGTAGTTCTTGAAGCTCTTGGGATTTTTTTTAAACAAGGCTATAAAGCTAAAGGAGCATAGACATTTTGAAGACTGCCAAATGGGAAAATACTTTTATGATAAAACAGACCAATTTCCTTTAAGTATTTTCAGTGGCTACTCTGAGTTCTGCTTGGGAATATTCCAGTAATGTCATTTGTATCTTGAAAGAGAACCCAGCTGCTTTGTCAGAATGATTCTTTGCCTGCATTCTCTCTTGGAAAATTTACCTTAAACTTTATTCATTTCTCTCAGTTGCCCCCCATTTTGGCAATCCCTTTCCTTCAGCATATTATAGTAAGAAGTGTTCAAATCTCAGCGTCACCATTTTGTAGCTGCTGGGACCTATAGGCAACAAAGGAAAAGAGTGTCCATTTCTTTACCACTGAACTGGGTGAAACAGTATTTACTTTAGTTAAGAGGATTAGGTGAAATAATGCATGTAAAGTACCTATTATGGAGCATGAAAGAAGTACCTAATAAGCTGATTGGCTGATTGATTTGTTCATCAGTCAACTCGGTATCCTATGTGCCTATCATGTGCTAGAAATTGCTCTACGGGTAGAGGATGTAAATGACCCCAGACGTATTTCCTTACCCCAGGATGTGTTCAGGTTAACTGAAATAACCAAGGAAAAGACAATTACCCTACAGCAGGGGTTCTTAACAAGGGGTCTGTGAGCTTGAACTGAAATTTTAAAAAAAACATTATTCTTGTGGGGATGTGCTGGTGCAGGTGTGATATATGTATTAAATAATACACAGTATAGGGTGGACTTAGTAAGGGGTCTGTGGTTTTCACCTGACTGGCAAAGAGGTCCGTGGAACAAAAAAATGGTTAAGAACCCTTGCCCTAGAGTATAACAAGTGCTACAATAGGGAGCGGGCTGGATATCATGGGAACAAAAAGGGAACCTAAACCAACCATGGGATGGTTGAAGAAGGCTTCCTGGAGGAAGTGGCATCTGAACTGAGACATGATAGATTGGCATGTTTTATTCAGGAAAGCTGGGAGGTCCAAGACAGTGGGAATAATACATTTTAAGGCTAAATGTGAGAAAGCACAAAATGTTCAGGTGCTCAGCAATCTAAAAATGCTTAGGATATGAGTTTGGACTAGAGTGTAGGGGGCAGTGGAAAGAAAGGAAATGATACTGGAGGGTAAGCAGAGCCTGGACACAAATGGGCCTTGGAATTTCATCCAAAGGGCAAGAGGAAGAGTCAGGGTCAGACATGGTCTGCTTGGGGTCTTAGGAAGGTCACTCTGCTGCAGTGTGGAGACTGTACTGGAGGTAAGACAGGAGGACTGGAGATCAGCTACAAGGCTGCTGGATTAACACAGGTAAGAGACGACCCTAGCTTGAACCAGGCCAAGGTCAGTAGAAATGGATGACTGTAAATGGAGTGAGACTGGTGATAAACTGGATGTGGGGAGGGGAGTGTGATGGAATGGACACCAAGGATATGGTTAATAAGTGTTTATTTCCTTTCTTTCTTCTCCATAGAGACCCACTGGTCACTCAGGTCAAAGGAAGATTAACTCAATGGTAGTGGAAAAATATTTTCTGATACAAAATACTTGGCTTTCCTTAAAAAGGGACTGCTTCAAATTTATACAATAAGCCAGCAATTCTCAAAATGTAGCCTGGGATCTTTGGGAGGACCGCATTTCATTTAGGGAGTTTGTGAGGTCAAAACTATTTTCATAATACTAAGATGCTATACCTTCGCTCTCATTTTCTCTTGTGCATACAGTGGAATTGTCTACAGGCTACATGACATGTGATGAGGTGAGTGCTCTGATGACTTAGGCTCTATGTGTTTATTCTTGGGTTTTAACTTTTTTTGTTTTAATTTCTTTTTTTTTAAGATTTATTTTTTTATTTTTATTTATATATCCCCCCCTTGCTGCTTGTGCTCACTGTGTTCATTTGCTTTTTTGCGTTTTTCTGTGTCTGCCTGTCTTGCCCTGCTGCGTCATCCCGCTGAGGCAACTCACCGCGCGGCGGCTTCCCTTCACCAGGAGGCTTGCCTTCACCAGGAGGCCCCAGGAACCGAAGCTGGGGCCTCCCATGTGGTAAACCGGAGCCCTACCAATTGAGCTACAGCCGGTTCCCCGTTTTAATTTCTAATATAGTCAGTATAGATAGATATAAACTTCATAAACAAGAGCTATTTGGGGTCCTCAATAATGTTTAAGAGTTTAAAGGAAACCTGAGCCAAAAGCAATTGAGAACCACTGTTAGCATTAAAAAGCATTTTGAAGGCATCCACTACTAAAAGCTTAGTAAATTTATGAGTGAAGAGAACTACTGACTGAAGAGTCTAATTCTTATCTTAGTGTAGTTGTCCTTTTGAATAAGAACTGTTGCCTGCACAATATGAGGACAATGCCTGGGATTTAATTTATAAAGGACCACCTCTAACTAAAGAAATCATAACACATAACACAGTGTATTAGGTAGAAATATGAAACTTAAATTGGTGATTCTAAAGACACTTTGTTTTTTAAACTTGTTTTTAAAGTTAGAAAACAGAATCGCTGAGTAATACTCATACCTTAGAACAAGATTACTGTTGAGTGGGCAGAAAAGCAAAATATAAGCTGCAATGTGGGTAAGTGGAAAATAACAGTGAGGAGAAATGATGAAAGCTGGCCTCAGAGAACTAGAGCTCCAAACTCAAGTTCCCACCCAGTAAAGGACTCTGGGATGCCCTCTGATGCATTTCCTTAAATGGCACAGCTGGAGAAATGGCACAGCTGACCAAACCCAAACCTGCAGAAACACAAACACTGGAGATAGTAAAGGAATCTTTATTGTGCTGCTGAACAAAACCTGGGGCATCTACACTTCCCAGAAGTCAAGGAACCTCTCAGCATGGAAAGCCTGGGGAAGGTCAGGGTAAGAGAAACACAGGTTCAGGAGAATGACGGCAGTTAAAGTTCAAGACCTAAGAGTGGATTCCACATGGCTGTTAGGAAGAACGAGAAATCTGTAAGTGCTAATGAAATCATCTCCCAGATAAATAAAGCAGATTTTTTTTAAAAGGTGGAGAACAGAGCATATCATAGGGTCCGTTTGTGAAAAAGAGAGGAGGAAGAGGCCTATATGTATAAAAATGCTTGTACAGTCATAGACTATCCTTGAAGAATACATCAGAAACAGACTTAAGTGTCTTCATGGGAAGAGATATTTGGGGACTGGAGCTCTGGGGAGAGGAGATTTACTTTACAGTGTCTATTTTTATACTGTTAAAAGTTTTTAATCATGGAAAGCTTTTCAATTAATAAAACATTACAATAAAAACGAAGAATCTGCATGTGAAAAAAAAACAAGATTTTTCAGCAGGTAAATCTAAGAAGACTAAGAAGTGCTACATGGCTGAAATGTGTGAAACCCAAGAGAGGATGGGTGGGAAGATCAGGGGCGTCTCCAAGGCTTAGTTTATAAAACTCAGGGCTATACTGGAAACTTCTGAAAAAGGTTGCTTTAAGATTTCTTTTGCTTTTTTAAAATTATTATTAAATAGCCCACTATCAAATAAATATCTTATCAACTCATCACCCTTAAGAGGTAGTTCAGAAAGGATTTTGATAAATTAATAGATTACTTTGGATCTATTTATTCCTTTGCAAATCTATGATCCTTTTGTCTAAAAGCAACAGCTTTCAGATCTAAGCCCTGATATCAAAGGTGAATGCCTTTAAAATCTTTATTTCATAGGAAATAAATTTTAAAGGCTTTTTCCCCCTGATTATAAAAACAATTCATGTTTCATCATAGAAAATCAGTAAAATATTTAAAAATTAAAATAAAGCCATTTATGTAGATTTGATCATTTTACCCCAGTTAATCTTATGGCTTAAAGATTTTCTTGTTTAATTAAAAATATATTCAAATATATTTTAAAAATCAGTGATTACCATAATTGATTTACCTTTGCTTTATTACTTCTGACGTAGTTATCAATTCTTCACTTTAATGACCGTCACTGCAATTCATATTCATGGACATTCCTTGCTAAATGTATATCTAAATATTTTATGTAGATAAACTCTTTGAAATGGAAATTTAGAGAAAAAGTATAACAACATTTTTAAGTCTCTTACTGCATTCTGACAATCTGTTTTAAAGAAAGGTTGTTCAAATTTTCATAGCTGAATTTTCAATATAATTTTAAAGGGATTAAAAACTCAATGAAGCATTGGCTGTAGCCATGTTGAACAAGCCTCCTTAACATCTGTGTTGTACACCTGGGATTGTAATTGGCAAGCACTAGTTCCACTTCTCCTGCCTACCAAAGGAGCACTGCCCTAAATTCTCACTCTGTCCCCACCTGGAGGCTCTGCTAAAATCCTGTGCCCCAGCTTCTTAGCCTGAATCTCCTCAATCTGTCTCCTTTTCCAAAACTGTACTTGTACCTTGGATTACTATTTTCTTGGCTACCATCTGTGCCAAATATTCAATATATCTTCTCAAAATTCTTCCTATATAAAAAACAATAAAACTCTGTTCATTAAAATTCTCCATCGGGGGCCGGCTGTAGCTCAATTGGTAGGGCGCCAGTTTACCACATGGGAAGCCCTGGGTTCGGTTCCCAGGGCCTCCTTGAGCAGGCAGACCGCCTTGAGAAGGCAAGCCGCCATGGCAGGGCAAAGCCACCACGGGCAGGACAAGCCGCCCACAGGGAGGACAAGCTGCCCACGAGCAGGACAAGCCGCTCGCGAGCAGGCAAGGCCGCTGCGTGGTGAGCTGACTTGGCGGGTTGCCGCAATGGGGGGAGACAAGCAGACACAGAAGAACGCAAAAATCAACACAGCAAGAACAAGCAGAAAGGGGGGGGGATATATAATAAAAAAAATAAATAAATTTAGTTTAAAAAAATTCTCCATCATTTTCCTGTGTAAGGTAATATGAGAGAATAAGGTGAACACTATATGGGTATACCATTTGCTAGAATCCAAGGCTGTTTTTAATTTCTAAAGGGCACAGAAATCAAATACATAAGTTTTAAGGGAACAGGTCTTACAAGGTATCATAGAAAGAGGACAGGAAAAACTCAGGAATTTATAGTGTAACACCACTAGATATACCAGATGTGGGCTTGAGTTCCACTTTTTAACTTATTAGCTAAGTGACTGTGGTAGATTTAAAAAATGGTCACGATTCTTTGCAGCTCTTCCCATCAAGAGTCTATTTCTCCACCATGAGTATGGGCTGGGGTTATGACTTGTTTTTGGCCAATGCAATGTACCATAAGTGATATGAGATTTCTAAGCCTGGGCTTTGATTCTTGTTCTTGGGATCCCTGCCACCACCACCATGTGAACAATCCCAAACTAATCTGCTAGGTGATGACAGATCATGTAGAGCAGATGGATGATGAGCCATGTGGCTGAGGCTATCCTAGACCAACCAACCCCCAGCTAACACAGCAGCTGACCCAACAGTCACATGAGCGAACCCAGCTGAAACGGAAAGAACCTTCATGCTAAGCCCAGCCCAAATTGCTGACCCACAGAACTGTAAGCTAAATAAACGGTTGTTGTTTTAAGCTATAAGTTTTGGGGTGTTTTTTAAATGGGGCAAAACTAGCTGATATAGGCATGTAATCCTTTCTGGGCTCAGTTTATCTCTCCAAAGGTGATAGAACTAATGAATTCAAAGGTTCCTTCCATCACTATATTTAATTATTCTAGGGCTGTACTGCCTGTTTAATAGAACAATGATACACATGCTCCAAATCTGAGCTGCCCAACGTGGCAGTCACAGCCACATGTGGCTACTGAGCACTTGAAATGTGGCATGTCTGAAGAACTGAAATTTAAATTTCACTTCATTTTAATTAATTTAAATTCAAATAGGAACATGTGACTACCATATTGAAGAGGTCCATTCTAGAACTTCAGTGAACTATAAGATTTCCCATCACTGGACAAGATGGGTGTGGAGAACTCACTCTTCAGGAAAACAAATACGTGAAACACTCCTCTCGCACACACACAAAAACCCCAGAGTCAGCTTCCCAGGACCTCTTCTAGCAAAGCCAGCTATTTCCCATAGGAGAGCTGTGGAATAGGACCTTAGTAGAGTCCATAGGAGAGCTGTGGAATAGGACCTTAGTAGAGTAGGAAGTAGGGGAGGAGAAGGGAGAGACAGAGGGCTTGACTGTTACCCCATGAGACCTGGCCCTGAACTATCTTTCTAATGTTTTCTTGGTACTATCCCTTATCAGTATGGTCCAGCCACACAAACTTCCTAAGTCTTCCTCAAGCATGACAACAAGTTCCCATTCTCAGCGACTGTTGTGTATTTATTCTCCTCTTAGCCTGGAATGCTCTTCCCTTAGGTCAGTGTTTCTTAAAACCGGCACTATTGGCATTTTGGGCCAGATAATTCTTTGTTACAGGGGGCTGTCCTGTGCAAGGCAAGTTATTTAGCAGGATCCTTGGCCTCTACATGCTAGAGGCTGGTAGCAACCCCTCACCCCAGTTCTGACAACCAAAAACATGTCCAGATGCCAAATGTCCTCTGGAAGACAAAATCACCCCCAGTTGAGAATCACTGCCCTACGTAGTTACATGATTCATCACCTCACTTAATTTAGGTCTGTACTCAAATGTCATCTCTCGGGAACCTTTTCCAAAGCATAGGCTAAATCAGAAACCCCAACATTCTGTGTCCCCTTTCCCGGCTGTATTTTTCTTCATAGCATTTATCACTTGTTAACATTAGACAGATACTTCTTTGTTTACTGTTTGCCTTCAACTGTTGTTCACTGCCACAATTCTAGGTCCTAAACAACTGGTGGATGCTTTATAAATATTTGTCGAAGGAAGGAGGAAGGTACCTGTGCCCTTTGGAAAGTCGAAAGAGAGAAGGAAGTTGTCATTCTGGGAAATGGAGAACTGCCACCAACAGAAAGGCTTCAACTCTATTTAGCCATTAACATCTGTATTGGTTGTTACATACAACAAGGACAAGGTTTTCAAGAATTTTCTGCTAACGGACATATTTTACTCACCTTCTCGAAAGTGATGCTTTGAATGCAGAAATAAAGTACAATTTTAAATGTACTGGTCAATCATTTTATGAACAGTATGCACTTTTGAGATCTAAAATTGCAGTCAATTCATATTATCAAGAAAACATGTTCTCACACAATATTAACATTTATGTCCATTTGCTGTTGAAGATAAAAGCAATCTGATAACTAGAAAAGTACCTGACTAAGGGCCTATATTTTACCTTTACACTTATAAATTGAAAATATGTTTCTAGAAATTTTTGTTAGCAATGCTGTAAGCCAATCAATAGAGTGGGTACTCTCCTGACTCCCATCTGAGTAAGTGAATTCAGGTACTGAAGTCCCTACTCGTCTGTAAGATTAATGACACAAGGTTTTATTTTTTGTTTTCTGGAGCTATGGTATATTCTTTCTGAATTCTTTCTGATTGCCAAGATGCTGACTTTCTGGTGGAAAGAATTACAGTATAAGCAAAAGAGAAATTACAAGTGCCAAGCAAATTCTACTTTTTGGAGAAGGAGATATCTCCTAACCATTGGTAGATCTTTGTGAATGGCCAGAATACACTCCTAAAACCAGAATCTAGCCAGATATTTAAAAATTATGCTAGGTGAAAGAAACCAGACACAAAGTACTACCTATGGTATGATTCCATATGTATAAAATGTAAATATAAATACATCTATAGAGACAAAATTCGATTAGAGAGGCTGAGAGGTGACTGCTAAGGGGGATGGAGTTTTTCTTTCTGGAAAAATGAAAATGTTCTAAAACTGATTGCAGTGATGAATGCACAACTGTGTGACCATACTAAAAGTACACTTTGGATGGAATGTATGGTTGGGAATATATCTCAATAAAACTGATTGGAAAAAAAAGTTCCACAATACCTCAGCTCCCTAGAGTCTCCAGGGAATGAGAACTTCTGAATACATTAACCTGAGTGTCTAAAAATTAAGTTACGTGCCTTCATATTTTCCCAAGTTTTCACCAATGAAAATCTTTCTAGAACAATGTATTACTACCCTTTTTGTTTTTTTAAAAAAGAGATTATTTGGAACACTTCGGTTTTATTGATGACATATGGTTGTCCTCATGAATAGGAGTCATTTTTTGAAGTTTCTCATAGGCACAAGCAAGGCTAGGGGTGAAGGTCTCAGGGCTTTAGGAGGGGCCCTAGAACATACTTCCTCTCACAAGTGGCATGTCACACGTGCACAGCCATGACAATGACTTCACAAGACTGCCTTTTACAAAATTAGTCACTGAATTAAAGGCTAACAGTTGCCTTTCCCTCTGAGGTTACCTTGATGCTTTTTAAAAAATCATCATCTTTACTTCTCAGTAACTATTCTAACCTTCTTTGTTATTTCTACAGCTAACTCTTGCCAATTCCTATCATTCATTTATTTCTCTTTCACTATTTGTATGCTCTTTCTACAACTCTTGCCAATTCATATCATTCATTTATTTCTCTTTCACTATTTGTATGGAAGAATATTCCTCATTATTAGTTCAATAATGTGAAAGGTAAAGAAAACCTACTCCTCAGGTGTCTCACTCCTTCCTCCTAATGCCAACATCAGCATCGACATCATTACAAAATGGACACTTGCAGAGACCTAACACCCGACAACATTTCTGGAAGCATTCCACAACATTTGAGTTTGAACAGTATTCTGGACACCTACAAAATGCATTTTAGTGGATAAAAAGCCGAAGTGTTTTATATAGTATTTGCAGAGCAAATCAAACTACACTCGTATTTTCTTTCATAATAAAATTTTATTTTCTAAATAATATCCCAGTTGATACACTGGCAGGCAGAAAGGTGATCAAAGATCACCTCTTCAAGGTTGAAGCCATAATTGCCTAGCTGGAGGGTGGCTGAAGTATCCTCAAATAAGACTCAGAAATAATCTGTCCCTGAAGATAATGAAAGACGATGGAATCTCTTGGGAAGTATTCTCCATCCATCCAAGCCTTAGCTTATCCTCTGAAAATCAACACCATGACTGCTCTAGAAGGTCTGTGATAAGGACTTTTTATAAGGCTAAAGGTTTTATTTTCTAAGAGTATATAAGATAAACCCCTGCAGGCAGTCAACCTTTCTTCACTGTCCACAGGAAATGTGACCAAAACACATTATTATATACTATTCAGAGGGTGGGAGAATATGCACAATTGAGTTCTCTGAAAGGAATTAATAATTGACAACTCTTATATAGTTGCATGATATGCTAACTTCAAAAGCTAACCCAGCCAAAGTACCTAGCAGAAAATACCCTACATGTCTTAGTTAACTAATAAGAATCTGTTGTTTTTCTAATTTGCTCAAAGGGTTCTAAGCTTGGTACTATATTACTCTGCAATCTTGAACAAATCATGCTGACTCACTGGCTCTCTGGGATTCAGAAAACAAAATAGGAATGTTAGATCAGAAAAACCTACACTAAGGCTCCACAAGAGAAATGACCCATAAGTAACAAGCCCAGTTTATTTTGAAATGGTGGTGGAATGGAAGGCTTACATCAATTTGATTCTTTGATTAACCAAGAATTACCATATACACTAGATGTGCATTTCTAATTTTTAAAGAACCAGGAATGCATTTGTCAATAAAAATATGCTACCAGATAGTTTGTCTCAGAGATCAGTAAAATTATGACAACTACAAAAAAGGCCTACTGCTTTGATTTTTTTTCTTTAGGATTCTAGAAAAATGGAAGTCTAACACAAAGCCATCTACATTGGAAAGTTGAACTGTTCAACAATAAAGTTACATAAAATCCAGGTCACTTGACCCAGGCCCAATAAACTGTTTAGTATTCTAAAATTTTGATCTGGCTTTTAAATGATTTCCTCTTTTTCTATGACTAAACTCATCTGAAGCCTCTTGCAATGATTATACTGGATTAGGCTTTTCCATTAAAGGGCCATCAAAGAATTAGTTTTTCAATGACTAAACTAAATGAAAATTCCACTCAAAATTTTAGTTATAAAAAGAGAATCCACATGTTAAGAACAAATGGGACTGTGACACTGATAATAACAAACGACGTAACATTGTTGGGACGTCACCGTATTACTTGGACTGGCACCTGCTGTGCTTACTAGCAGCCGGGCTCACGGTCACTGTGTCAGGGACACAGAATGACCAGAGCTGGAGATGAATTTCATGCATGTTCAAAACGTGGATCAACAGTTCCCACTGAGGGAATGCCTTCCCATTAGCTTGCTAAAAGATGACCCATTTTCATACTTCTTCAACTTCGGGAACTTTAAAATGTGGTGTCAACTTATTTCCCTCGTGACTCTCTCTGAATTTATACAGGTTTTTTGCCTTTTGAATTGCTAGAGCTGGTCTGAGGAAAGTGGGGCACATTTCCCTTGACAAATTTCAAACTATATGAGAAAGAAGAACCCACCTGCAACAAGCTGTCATACCGGATACTGGCAGAAAGCAATCAAGTCCTCCATGAAGTGTCTCTCACTCGGTTCCCTTCCACCTCCACTTCACATAATATCCCAAATGCCAAGATTCCTGATGAGTCTTCCTTCTGGGTATTGAGCTACTAAGACTTTATTGTTTGAAGGAGTATTCTGAGGCACAGTTTGCTATTCTGGAGCTCACAGTCGCAAGATATTCTTTTCCTTGAGTACCAGCATTGAGCTATGGGTAAGACAGTCCCCCTATTCCTCAAAGGACCTATCGCAACACTCTTGTCACCAAATTAGTGGTTGGAGGAGGTATAGCTAACATCTTAATACCTTATATACGATTCATTACCTGGTATTTACTTCTTTAGCACTATTATTATGTTTCATGCCTAACCTAGACTAATTAACATCATTTTTCTTTTATATGAATTTTTTGCAACACTCTCAGATAATGAGAGTTTAGCCTCTAACATCTTGGTTCTTAGACCTTTGTCATCGGGTAAGGACTGAGGCTGAGGAATGAGAAGAACCAGACTGCAGATCTGCATTTAAAACTCCCACTAATGGCACAGGAGAAAAAGCCTAGAAGGTGAGAAGGAGAAAAAAACAAAACAGGAACCAACATAGGTTAGGTTTGGGTTCATAGAAAGTTTCATTTTTTGATCAAGGTCAAGGTCAAATCTCAGGTACTTAGCAGCTTCACTGCTTAAAGAATATGGATTTCAAACCCAGAAAAACTTCATATAACCAGCTCAATGATTCAATGTTTTGTCTCATGTTATCATCCATCTTCTTGCTTCTGGGCTGTCTCTGCGCTCCCATTAGGGCATATAATAAAGTTGATCTCATGTAGAATCTTCGTTTAGTAATAGATATACATTACACACACACACACACACACACACATATATATAATATGGTTCACAAAATTAAATTCCTAGGGACCAGGGAGGTACCATAATGGATGAAGCAGAATAGAGATAAACCTACACAGGTTATGTTGCTAGTATTGTGACCAAGCAACATAAGCCATCCTTGCCTAGCAATGCGGCATCTTAA
>PVKH010005035.1:0-22585 GCA_004027955.1 Chaetophractus vellerosus
TAAATTTTATGCATTTCCCTTTTAGATCCTGTAGGAAATGAAAAGTAGAGCTACAAACCAAAAGTACAATAGTGCTAACATTTATATTTACCCATGTTATTACTCTCACCAGCAATCTTTATTTCTTCATGAAGCTTCAATCTATTGTGTATTGTTCTTTTCTTCCAACCAGTAGAACTCTCTTCAGCATCTCTTGTTCTTGAGGACTGGTCTATTGGTGACAAGCTCCCTCAGTTTTTGTCTATCTGGGAATGTATTAATTTCTCCCTCATTTTTGAAAGACAGTTTTGGTGGATATATAATTGGCAATTTTTTGCTTTCTGCTCTTCAAATATGTCATCCACTGTCTTTTTTCCTCCATTGTTTCTGAGGAGAAACCAGAACTTAATCTTAATGAGGCTCCCTTGTATGTGACACATTGCTTCTCTCTTGCAGTTTTCAGAGTTCTCTTGTTAACTTTGCCATTTGACAATTTGATTATGATATGTTATGGTGTGGTCTATTTGGGTTTATCAGGTTTGGATTTTGTTGATTGTCTATGATATATATTAATATTCCTTTTGCTCCTTTCTCTCTTCTCCTGGGATTCCCACAATGCATATATTGTTATGCTTGATAGTGTCCTGTTCACTTGTTTTCATTCTTTCTGATCCTCAGTCTGAATGATTTCAATTGTCTTATCTTCAGGTTCTCTGATTATTTTCTCTGACAGCTCCAATCTTCTCTTAAATCCCTCTGGGAAATTTTAAATTTCTGTTTATAATTTCTATCCCTCTATTGATATTCTCTTTGTGTTAATCTATCATTTCCCTGATATCCTTTAGTTCTTTGCTCATGTATTCATTTAGCTCTTTGACATATTTAGGGTGATTAAAAAAAAGCTCTTTATATGGTATGTTCCAGGTCTGGTCCTCCACATTAATGGCTTCTAATGCTTTATTCTTCTCATTTGCCTGGACCATTGCTTCCTGTTTCTTTGTATGTTATGTAACCTTTTGTTGAAACCTAGACATTTTGATGTTTTAATGTGTTATCTCTGGAATATGGATTCTGAGGCATCTTTTCCTTAAGCTTGTATAAGTCAGTGTTATGACAGAACTTTCTTGATTTCTGGGAGCTAGCTAACAATAAAAAAGTAAAAGAAGAAAGAAAAAAATAAGACATCTTGGCCATTTTTATTTTGCAGATTGACCTGTGCCAGTGCTCTCCTTCAGGGCTTATGGATACAATTACAGTACAGAATAGCTCCAGGTCAAGGCACATAGGCCTCCCAGATACTTTATGAACATGCAGCTAATCTTGGGCTTTGGTTTGTGGCCTTAGGAATTCTCCCATTTACATCCTTTGAATATCTCCTCTTCCCTAGGAAACAGTTTCTTCATCGGCCTGTGAACTAAACTGTATGTCTTATAGCCAACAATCTCTTTTCCCAAGCAGCATGACTTGACTGCTCTCTCACAGCTTGCTGTGGGAGTTCCATGAGCTGCCTTCTACACAAAGGGCAGGTTCTGGGATGGAGTGTCCCTCAAGCCACCATTTGACAGAGTGGGCCAGATATACATGCTCCCAGCATGTATATGAGGGTTACCCTACTCCATCAGGAACCAAGACCAGGGAGCAACATTTGGGATATGGGTCAGCTTTGTGTGGAGCCATTTAGGGGTGGGATCCTTCCACTTTTAAGTAGCTCTTATTTTGGATTCGGTTAATTTTCCAGAACTTTGAGAAAGATGTTTCTACTAGTTCTTGCTGGTTTTTCAAAGCTTTTGTGGGCGATGAAGCCCTGAAGAGTGTCACTCCACCATCTTGATCAGGGCAAGGCCCGCTCTCTAAAGATCATATGCCAATATTTTAAGTTCCAACTTTAGGAGCTTAAACCGTTCCGGAGGTGGTCACCAACACATTATAAGAAAAGCCACATTATAAAGGTGGCCACTATAAAAACATTTGTTTTGGCTATTTCAGTTGACAATTGACGCTCTGTTTATTTTAAAAAATACATCAGAAATTGATTTTCATTGGTGAACACAGCAGCCTATTAACTAGCATGATAAATGTTGTAAATGGAACCTAATCAGTAAAATTAATGGTTTAAAATATACAGGGATATTAAACATTTTTGGAGACATTCTTGACCTCTTCGAGAGGCCCATAAGCTGTACCAAATAATTGGTACCCAAGGTTTGATCAATAAATAGTCTTATTTCTGACTGTTAGTTTAAGAGCATTTCTGGTTGTCTGATACTGAATACAACAGTAACAAAATCCTGGCTCTGTAATATTGTCTCATTTGACATCTGCATGGACAGAGAACAAGGATATCATCAAACTTACTGAAGAGGTTATATGAATTGGTTAGTGCTTGCTTACTAACAAGTGTTTCCTAACATATGCCTATATTTGAACACAATTTGATTAAATACTTGCTTTAAAAATAACCAGCAATAGCAATATCATGTAAAGGGTGCTAACCTTCACCAACATTAACCTTCTTCAGCAGCCTCACTTATCATCAACAGGAAACTAGGTATGTGACCAAAGCACAACAGGACAGTTCACAACAGGCATTTTGCTTCCCCTTAATCTTTACCAGAGTCCTTCAAATTAGTTACTACTCCCTTTTTACAGATAAGGAAATTGAGGTTTAAAGGATATCAACCCATAATCATATAGATATTTTTTTCCTGACTCCATAGTTCTAAAACCTCCTGCTCCCTCCAAATTACAAAACAAGGTCATTGCAAAGAATGAATGAGTGATTGTGAAAGGTCTAGAGCTCTATTCCATGCAAATTTTTAAAAATTTAATAACTTTATTTCAAATTCAAAAAATAAAATAACAGAATGATGTAGCTCAACAAGTTATGGAAATATTACTCCTAAAAAGTCCCTGCAAAGTTTGACCTAGGTTAAACAAAGGCTCTTTAGCGCCCATGACAGACAAGTCAATCACTTACTAAATTGATTTCATGTCTATTTATTGCTGCTTTATACAATTAAAATTACTATTAATATATTTTGTTTTTTTATTCTGTGACTTTCATTTTGTTTTTAAATCTATAATTTCTTTTAATCTAGCCAATATATTCATTGAAATGATAAATTCATACACCGAGGCATAGATTACTGTGTGGCATAATTGCATGACCTAGTCCCAGAGACCTTTTTGATGATTTTGATGTATGTCAGAGAACAGCAGAGTTAAATGAATGGTTTTGGATGTTATCAAATCACTGGTTAGGCTAAAATAACAGAAAATAAAATGCAAGATACAAATGCAGAAAAATTTCAATCCGGAGTTACCAATGAAATACCACGTTTTAAATGTATTTTAGATCGCATATGGTGTCCTAAGCAGAAATCAATATGACTGTAAATAAACGAAATTCATTTTATTTATTCAAATCTTTAGCTCTTATAATAAAGATCATAGGTTAATTAGGCTGGTACATAATGGTATGTTTCTTTTTATTTTTCTGAAATTTGTGCTTTTGGATTATTTTGGTTTGATATAACTGGAAGTTATGGGGAGAAAATTGCCCAGTGTATATCAAGTTATTTCTTTAGCAATTCCTTATTACACGTGGAGGTAATGGCATTCAAAGAATACAAGGTCATAAACAATATGTAGAGACATACTTTTACTTTAAAATGCTGTATATTTTAGTTTACTTAGATTCATTTGAAAACTAAAATATATTTGGTGAATAGATAATGCCATCAATTTGGGGGGTAGCAGATAACATACTTTTGTTATACTATAGTTGTAGACGAGGCTTAAAGAATTATCTGTTTATTAACCTTTTTCATATGCTATTATTACATAAATATTAAAGCTACTCTTCCTTTTTAATTAAAATTTTAAGACACATTATAGAATGAGGAATTTTATCTTTATTTTTTAATGTGTTTATTTGCTTATGTAACTTTGAATATAATAAGCTTTGAAATCATTATGTTCTGCTAAATATTAATTCAATTAGATATTAAATGAAGGAAATTCCACAGGTTGGAATAATTTATTGGAATGATTTTTCAACTAGCTCATATTTATCATATCTGAGCAAGTTGACATGAGATTTACAAACTATGAAAGTACTGCTTTCATACGTTTAATATCCATCACCATTTAGGGATCTTTTTGAACACAAAATTATGATTTGTTGAAGGATTCCAACATTGACTACTGTAACAGGAGAAAAAAAAGTGTGCTTAGGGAGAAAAATCTCTGGTTATTTTATGAACATACCACTCCGTTCACTGAGAGCAGCTGGTCTCCTCTTTTGAGGCCTCCATGTCTTTCCGCCACCCCTCCAGGAATGATGCGAGAGATATAAATGGGGGAATTTTGCTCCTTTCCTCCCATCACATTAAAACCAAGGCCTTCATCAGTCTTTGGTAGTTCGACTACCCGAGGGTGGGAGTGGCCTTCACTAGCTGCAAAAGCAGCAACTGTTGCCTGAAAGAAAAGATGGCCATTTGGTAACAAAATGAGGGAAATAAGGCTAATCACATGCTCTGCAATGGGGAGATCAGGCAAGTCCTTATATCATTATAGCATTTTCCTGTGAAAGAAACAATTGAAAAGGTAGCGGCCTTTCTTCGTTTAGATGCCATTTAGGATTCTTTCCTTTTGAAAGATCCCACCCAGCTATCCTGAGCTTTCTAGAGCTTATGTGTTATGATTAAAAAATGTCCCTTCTTCATAAAAAATCATTCCCAATTATCTTGGTTAGAGCACCATCTGCTATTCCTGAGCTCCAAACATCCATTGGTGCATGCAGTGTATTGTATTATAATTATTTTGTACACGTCTTTTTCATGAACACCTTAAGGGCAACGAATGTGTCTTGTGACACACAGTCTTAACTTTTTTGCACATAAATGTTCATACATATTAACTAAATAAACTGAAGAGCATATATATATATATATATATATATATATATATATACTTGTGAATATATCTAATGTTGCTATTGCTGAACCTCTGGCATTAGCAAATTTATTATCATTATTTTTAACACTGAGGATGCCTAAATGAAAAAAAAAACTTAAAACAATAGATTCAAGCACGTTATATAAGCAGGTTATTGTTATTTGAAATCAATATTCCATATTATTATGAGACGTTCTCTTATTGGTACAGGTTTTTTTCTACATTTTACATTAATGTTTTAGCTTGCTATGCAAAATGAGCAATGTTTGATATAAAATAATTTAAAAGTTTAGACAGTTTATGGTTTTATACCTTATGTACAAAACATTTAATATAGAACATAATCTTTTTTTAAAATTCATATATAAATTTCTTTAAATAGCATCAATGAAACAACTTACCATTATCCCCTGCCCCTGACCCCCCCCCCCCCCGTGGAAATAAAATGGTAGCATTTAAGTCGTTTCCTCAAGAAAAGATTCTCGGCCTGCTTCTTATTTTCCACTTCCATTAACCCGCCTTAACCACAGTTGATTAGATGCTTACTATAAAGTGATTTACTCAACACTGAAAATATTGATTCCCAACTACTGCACATTCTTTTCCACACACAGCATTATCACATCAATTTAGCATTATGCTACTGTCTGCATTTAGTGAGAGATAGTGAATGACATGGAAATAATGGCTCGTTTTCAGCTACATGCATTTGCTCATGCAAACCTTGTCATCATGCATAGATTTTAATGGCTGACATGGATGCAATGCAGACAGCCCAGAAACAACCAGAAAATATTGTGCTATTGCAACATTATGCTGCTATCCTGCTGTTCTACATGAATAAGAAATGAGAATGGTAAAACACTACATAATTCACTTCCCCCTTAATTAAACCATGTAGGGATCATTTTTTCTGCATGTGTTCCACTTCAGTACAAGCAAAGCATGATGTAATGATAATAATACCCTCTTTTGCCTGGATTAAAAAAAAAACTTACAGTTCTAGCATGCTTCGTTGTAGTTTGAATACAGAATAAAAACTGAGAAATCAGGAGAGAAACCAAATAAGAAGTATGTAACACAAAATAAGTAAAAGGAAAATTATGACTATTTTCACCAGTTCTTACTCTGTTTGCCTTATTGGGAAGACAAAAGCTTATAAAAAGCAAGTTTTATATATATTGTAGCATTTCTGGGTTTGTAAATTAAGAGTTGCATAGGTGATTTTAGTTTAAAATTATTCTTCCCTAATAGCCTATTTTCTGGATAATTTTATGAGCCTATTGCTGCAATATTTTAGCTAGTAGGGTCTTTGCAATCTCTGGATTTGAGTCTTTAAATAGGAAACGTTGCCCACTGCTCAGCTGAAAATGCAGAAGATCCTTAGGTCATTGGGTGCCAGGTGAGTTCTTTTCATGTCTAACTTAAATCACATCCCTAGACCTGGGCAAGAAAATCTCCATGCACCCAATAGGGAACAGTTTCTTTTGTATCAGAACAATGTGTCAGAAAATCATGTAGTATTTCATACAATAAACCAGTAGATTTGCTTGTGCCAAATGGACATTTAAGTGAGTTTAATGAAATCATTCTCCTTTCTTAAGCTACAGAAGCAGCAGAAATGGTCAATTTTCCATTAGGATTTTTACCTGGGAAGTAGTACTGGTTCTAGACTCTGGGCTGCCACTGATGTCTAAATTCTCTTACAGTGTACACACGAGAATACCTGAAACACACACGCGCACAATCAATTACTAGATCACTGGGATCAAATATATTTTTAAAGTTTCTCAAGCCTTACCTTTGCTGTAGCCCTGGCACGGAATTCTGGACAGCCATTAACAGTTATCGTTTCATGCATATATTGATACACCTAAAATGTTCACATAAAAAAGTGTAAGAACATTAAGAATATCAATTATTTCATTCAGATAGGACAGTACATTTTCACTGTAAGGCAGAAGTCCCCTATCACAAAGTGAAATAGGGATGCATACTGATGATTGGGACTGAAATCACCCTTAGGATCTCGGAGGTATGAGGCAGGGAGGGTAATTACTTTCATACAGAAATTTTTAATTTGTCTATACATGGTTATCGACTACAAAACTCTGCCCTTTTATTTCTTTGTTGGTAAAAGTTTTTGCAATTATATACCATATATAGCTCTCTCTCTCTCGAGTACATGATTAAAATTATGAATACACCTAATTTCTGAATCCTGGTAAACTTTAAAAATAGGTTTCCAAATTAAAATTGCACAAGCCTGTGATAACAATATGCTTTCCTTGGCCTAAACTCCATAATGTTAGAAGGTACACTGCTGTTAATGATACACATTCATAATTTTGAACATTTACAACTTCATCTCCTCTGAGAATCTATTTTACTTTAATTTGAGTGCATAGGATAATTGATGAGTCCCTTCAAGTAGAGAGGTAGAATGCTATCCTGGAGCAAAGACAGGTGAAGTAAATGTCTTAGAACTAATAGTGCAAATAGTGCAAAACATCAAACGTCAGCTGTGGGTTTATGATAGCATTTGGATGAACTAGAAAGAATGGAGATAAAATTAGGAACTGGAATGATGTGGGAAAGTTACAGGTTTGGCTGACCAACAGACCTAAGCCTGAATCTTGTAGGTGTGCACCTAGTTGTAAATAGGACCTTTGAAGATGTTATTATTAATTAAGGTGTGTCCAAACTGAATGAGGGTGGGTCTTAATTCAACATGGCTGAAGTCCTGATAAGCAAAGGAAGTTGGACATGGAAGAGAAGACCATAGAGTGAAGCCAGAGGGCAATGGAACCCAGAGGAGAATGGAGAGGATGTCGCCATGTGATGGCCAGCCAGAACACAACCAATCCTGGGAGGAAGCAAGCCTTCCAGCCTCCACAACCATAAGACAATAAATTCCCATTGTTTAAGATAACCCATTGTGTGGTATTTACCACAGCAGCCTGGAAACTAAGACAGTAGGGTTGTTGTGTTTGTTAGAAATAATACTTTCAAGATACCTGGCACCTAATAGGCACCTACTCCTTAAATAGCAGGTATTATTACTAATTTTTATTTTAGACATAACTACTGAAATTGTTGAAACATAGTTTAAAAAATGTTTTATCTTCTAAACTGCCAGGAATGGAATTCCAATTTATAAAATCTTCTCATCAGTGATAAAATAATTTGCTTCATTTTAAATAAACTGAAATATAGAGAATGACAGTTTGCAGAAGATATTTGGAAGAGTAAATAATAAAGTTGCAAAAACGTACTGCATAATGTATAGAGGTAAACATACATTTGGTGTTATGGTGGGAGTCACTGTTTCATTTTATTTAAATATATACCTATTTTATTTAAAATATTAAGATATTTAAAAATTAAAATTTAAGTACCTATTTTATTTAACGATGAAATAGGAAAACTGTAATCGAAGTTTTTTTCTTCCTTTCTATTCATCTAATTTTCCAACTTTCAGTCACAAGTTATTAAAGTGAATTAAAAATTTGATTAATTCATCTATTCAATAAATGTTTTTTGAGTGTCTGGGACGAATCTCTTCCCAACGTTTTTTAGCTGGCTCATCATTCTTCAAATGCATTTGGTTGATTCTCTACTAATGCTGCTTCATCTTTCCCAGGTGGCAGGAAGAGAAAGAATCAACAATGTGGTACGGACTGGGAAGGTAGCAACACTATCCAGAATCTAAGTTTTAGCCTTAATCTTCCACTGAACAATTGGGGTATCAATTTCTCTGGGAAATCTGGTTGGGCAAGAGAACTGATTTTGAGAAGAGCATTTGTGGACTCTGGGATTTGTTGCTGCAAATTTTCCAGGCTCTCAGAATAGCTATTACACATGTTTCCAGATTATTCCCTTGAAAGTGTACTATTTTGTTTTATAAAGATAGCCCTTTCACAAACAATTCCTTTGTATGTACCCTCAAAGGTCATTTAGGAGGGATTTCTCTGCCTTGCTTCTCTTGTTAAGAATCTCTCTCACACCTGCCCTTTCACTCTGTCCTAATTCATGATCTCTTGCTGGAAGCACTGCACTAGTGTCCTCTTTAGGTCTCCCCACCACCAAACACTGTCCACTTCAGTTATCATTGAGTGCCTACCTGAATACGTCACTACTACGCTCTTGGCTGTCTGCTGCCCTTTTATTATTAGTAAGGATGGCAATGTCAAATGCCTATGGAATCATGCTGGTGATATTAATGTAGAACTCCAACCTTCTCTCTAGTTTTATTTTTCTACTCTCTTTCCACCCCTCCCGCCATTCCCCAAACATATCATATTCTTCTAGTTGCCCAGGTCTTTGCAAATGCTGTGTAGTCTTCTTGAAATGCCTGTCTACCTGGCAGACTCCTATTTATCCAAGTTTAAGGCAATGATTCAAGGCCCAACTCAAATGTCCTCTCTGTCAAACATTCTCTGACTCCCCAAAACAGAGTACATCCCTCCCTTCCCAGTTCCTGGCCACCTGGCCATCTGGATTTGCATGGGGTTATTTTGGGTCTCTTATCCAGGGAAAGTGACTTCTTTGATTTTAGACAAGGATGCTTAAGAGGGCAATCAGTTGGCAAATAATTGGGACCTTGGTAACAATTGATAAAAACAAAGGTAATTTTGTAAGTGCCTAGGGTAAACTCCTAATAAATACCACAATTAAAGATCATTACCTCTAACATTCCATTCTGAATTGCGAATTTAAAAGTGGAATATTTAAGAGATAATACTGTATAGGCTCTGGAGGTGGCTTGGACAAAAACCCTGGCTTTACTTTGCAATTGTATGATCTTGGTCAGTTACTTGGTTTCTCTGGGGCTCAATTTTCTCATTTGAAAAATGTGCCTTAAAATTTTAAGTACCTTTTAGGTCTTTTACGGTGAATAAGTGAGACAAGTGCAGTTGATGGCATGTCATAAGCTTAGCAAAAATTATCTATTTTAGCATGATTATTATTATTTAATGTTACCCAAATCATTTGACACCAAGGTCTTTTGGGTAGGAGCTCTTAGGATTAGCATTCCTCGCACATTGTACAAATAATTGATTTGAGGCAATGGTTTACAACTTGGGGTATTTTGCCCTTTCGGAGACATCTGGCAATGTCTGGACACGTTTTTGGTTGTTACAACTGGGCAGGGAAGTGGTACTACTAGCATCTAGTGAGTAGAGGCCAGAAATACTGCTAAATACCCAATAATGCACAGGGGCAGCCTCCCCCAAAGAATTATTTGCCAAAACATCAACAGTACAATATCTTTTTTCCTTATATGTAATAATTAGCTATAAAAACACATTTGTACAGTGCTGAGTAAAGGGTCTTGAAAATGTTCATTAAGTAATTGTTGAAGTAAATTATCATGATGCTGGTGTACATTTAATAGGGCTTTCTCTGGTGCAAGTGTAATGCTAAGTGTTTTACATCCATGGGGTCATTTAATTCTCACAACTTATGATTCAAGCACTGTACATACAAGGAAACTGTGCCACAGAGATGGTGACCCAACCATGATCACATGACTAGTCAGTCACAGACTGAACTCATATCATCTGCCTCTAAAATCTTTCCTCTTTCCACTACATCAGGCTTTCTTAAGCAAAACAACATCAGACTACCACAATTTGGCAACATACTTGGAACAAAAATTTGCAGCTGTCACAAGTTTTTGATATTTTGAAAAAGGTATCCAGATTTTATGTGGGAACTACTGTTAAAACAAGTGGTGGCTGCAAAATGCACAATGCAAAAAGGCTAAAACCAACAAATTCATTATTTCAACCAAGAAAGAAATAGCATTTTAATCTCCCCCTTTATGGTGATAATAAATTAGCAATAAGTGAAATGAATCCCATGTCATTTCCAGTCTTACTTTTAAATAAAATGCAATAGATTCTGATTAATTTTCAAGACTGAGCTGAAAGGACATGGTCTGGTTATAGAGTCAGGTAATACTTGGAGATATTAATTCTACTTCCACTAGCTATGTCACCTTTCTATAACTTTCATAGCCTCTCATTTTCTAAGAGACAAAATGTATCCCTGACTAGCTTACTTTGAAAGGGCAAACGTAAAAGTATTTGTAAAATCGTGAAGAGAGATGTTAGGTATAGCTAAAGTGTTTTTTAAAATATATATTTTTTATTTATTTATTTTTAAAAGATACTTAGATTACATAAAATGTTACATAAAAAATATAAGGGATTCCCATATGTCCTACTCCCCACACCTCCCGCGTCTCTGTACATCAACAAATTCTTTCATTAGTGCGGTACATTCACTGCAGTTGATGAACACATCTTGGAGCACTGCCACAAAGCATGGATTATAGTTTACATTGTAGTTTACACTCTCTCCCGCACAATTCTGTAGGTTATGGTAAGATATATAATGGCTGTATCTGTCATTGCAATGTCACCCAGATCAACTCCAAGTTAGCTAAGGTGTTTTAATAGATATTTGAGAGTGTTCTTAAAGGGAAAAGGAACTGGCCATATGTGCTTTAGAAAAGGCAGTGGGCTTATACCCTTGAGTCCTTTGGGTTCCAAAATTTCTGACAAATTTCAGCTACAGCACTTCAAAGTACATTCTTTTAGGTTGGGTCGAATTCCTAGTGCATGTTCAACAATGGCTAGAAACTACTGTAGAGTCTTATCTTACATTTCAGCATCAAAAATGTCCTAACCTTGATTAAATTTCACAGATTCAAAAGCATTTTTTTATCTTTAGAATGTACTTCAAGCTATTGAAAAAATTTTAAAGATAGATTGATTCAGTAAAGGAGATGGAATTGTAGTGAGTTGGTTCACAATGTTCAGTTATTCTTTCATTCATGCAACATTTATTTAAGAGCCATTCTAGCTAGTATGTTAGGCACCTGAACTAAAATATCCAAGGAAAAAGATTAATGGTTGTTTCTAAAACTTTGAAGTAACGTTAATTTTCACTATTAGAAGCCTGTCAAATTATTTCAAATGAATAATTTATATTTAAGTTTTCTTTATGCTAAAAATCAAGTAGATTAATTTTTCTGGGTGGAAATTTAACTGAGAATATAACAAGTACCAATGAAGCAAAAGCTTCACTTTAAATTTATTTGCCAAACTTACAAGAGAACTTCTATTGAGATAGGGTCATATCAAACAGCTAAAATTCTAGTGCAAGAAGATTTTAATGTTTGGTCTTTCAATAGACAATAACACAATATAAGCTGTGCACTGGATCTTGAACAGTGCAGAGGGATAGGTAAAGGATGACAAATCTATGTCATGACTTTCTTGTGTTAGATCCCTTTTCTATATGACATAAGGCAAGCCACCTACCCATCTTTGCACCTCAGTTTTCTACTATGTAAAACTCCATCCTCAAAGAGAGAGGCAAAGGATATAAATTTCATTTTATAGATTAGAAATACCTGCACTTTTGTTAATATGAGAGCCTAGAAACTGAAAGAGGATTGACTAAATTCAGGGTTTAAAATAAGGAGAAACTAGCTCTTCAAAATACACTGTGAAGATAATGAAAAGAAAATTTGACCAAGAGAAAATATTTGCAAAGCACGTAGCTGATAAAGGATTTGTATCAAGAATATATAAAGATACTCAAAAGTCAATAATAAAATGAAAACAAAACCCCAATTATAAATGGGTAAAGCATTTGAATGGGCACTTCATCAAAGAAGACATATGGATGGCAAATGTGAAAAAATGTTCAAAACCACAAGCCACCAGGAAAATTCAAACTAAAACCATAATTAGATACAAATATGCACATATTAGAGTGGCTATATTTAAAAAAAATACTGACAATACCAAGTATGGGTGGGGGTAGGAAACAACAGAACTCTCAATCACTTCAGAAAACAGAATGACAGTTTTCTATAAAGTTAAACCTACACTTACTATTAGACCCAGCAATCCTGCTCCTGGCTCTTCATCCAAGATACATAAAAATTTATATTCATACAAAAACCTGTATGTAAATGCTTACATCAATTTACTCATAACAACGGTAAACTACAAACAACCCAATGGCTTTCAGCTGTGAATTATCTAACTAAGGTACATCTATACAATAAGGTATTGCTCAGCAATAAAAAGAAACAAACTACTAATACATGCCACAGGATGGATGAATCACAAATACATTTTGTTAAGTGAAAGAAGTCAGAGCCTATACTGTTTTCACCTATATGGCACTCGAGAAAAGGAAAATCTATTGGGCCAGAAAACAGATCAAAAGTTTCCAGAGGCTAAGAGTGGGGAAGGGTTGACTAACAATGAGCATGATGGAATTATGGGGGGGGGGGGAGGTTGTTGGAACTGTTCAATAACTTTATAGTGGTGGCGATTACATAATTTATGTGATTATTAAAACTCAGAGTTGTACACTAAATAGGATGAATATTTACTGGATGTAAGTTATACTTTAATAAACCTGACTTTCAAAAGCAGAAAATATTTTTAAGACATAGGAAAGCAGAAAACATGTTGTTTAGGAGATAAAAATATTCAGAAATTTCATAATGACTTTGAAAATTTTAAATAAGGGCTTTGTAAAGCAAAGATGTACATGTATCTAAGAACATATTCAATGTAATAAAAAGATGACATTAGCCCCCATTCATCAAAGTTTATAAATGTGGAAAGCAAGAAATATTCTCTAATGGATAATAGCATCTCTTTGAAACACAGGATGCTCCAGAGATTTTATAGTGCCTCATTCTGGATGGACTGGCTACTAAAATGTCAATAGAATTACAATTAGGATCAGATGAGCCATTCTATATCAGTGATTGGAAACAAAAAATAAACCTTTCAGCAACATTATGGAAAATTAAAATACCAAGTTACCTCCAGAGGGGGAAAATATACAAGAAAAAATGAAGTGCATTTTCTGTGGGCATTTGATATGACCACAGAAAAGTAGAATTAGAGCTTAAGTCACTGAAAATTTGTTGTTAGGATGATTTATAGAAATAACTCCAGATCAACTGAAAATCTACCAAAGAAGAGAGGTTCCAAAAATATCTAATTTTTGCCTTGAGTTTAGGCTTTCATTTTGGAGAAATGGCAACCACAAAATATTTTTATATATTTATAGCTATAGCTATCCATGTATCTATCAAATATATTTTCTATATGCTTTTATAACTGTGGAAATATTCTGTTTGAAATTGCACATTAGAATTCCTCTAAATCAAAGGCTTTAGGTTATGAAATTCTAAATCTAAAACCAACTTTTCTTGCAAAAGAGAAAAGAGGAAAATTAAATGGTACACATTGTTTCAGCTAAAACTGCTTTAGTAAAAGCATCCAGGCTCAAATCAATCCTATGAAAATCTTGAGAAGGAGAAAATTTCCTGATTAATGTCTTTATCCACATCCCACATCTCTCTATGGCCAGATTCGATGAAAACATGCCATCCACTGGACAAGAAAAAATACTGTTAAAGGATAACACACCTTTATAAGGTTGAAATGAATTACAAAAGAGGGTGCAGCCACAGAGCAAACTTTTGATGGTACTACTGATAAAAGCAATATGGCTACTGGCATTTCTTCCAGGAATGGGCCGTAGACTTTGAGAGAAAACATCCTTCCTTGGGTTAGCGACAACCTTGTCATACAAGTCTTCTCTTATAGATGAAGACTAATGGAATCTCTCCCGTTTTTAGTCACAAAAAAATACAAAAGAACTTCTTTTAGGCAGTTAGCTTCACTACTTCATCACTATTTTAAACCATGCTGGTGGACTATATAATAAATGCATTTGAACAACAGTGCTTCGTTTTAGTACTGAAGAAGAAACCTCAGTTAATACTTGACAGTTATTTATAAAAAAATAAAATTGGTCTTTATACCAGGCCTCCGCTTTCAATTATATTCTGATAGGATGCATCTAACAACGAAGTGATCAACAGGATGGCATTACTTATAATTAAAATCAAACACGGAAAAATCACTGAATTTGAGGATTGCAAACTAATGAGATGTTTTGGTAATAAAATTGTCTGACCCTTTCTCCCACCTTTTAACTTCCATATACCTGCTTCCTTATTGTACCGACACCCCCAAGTATAAAAGATCTGTTCAAATGAATGGACAGGACCCAGGAAAACTATATTAAACTATGTTTTACTAGTGGTTCTGATACGGTCCCTAAAAGGTCAGCAGCCTTGAAACACACCTTTTTTTCTTTTTTAATCCATGTCCTAATAAGATTCAGGTAGGGTTTGCCTGCTTAGGGCAGAGGTATCTAATCCTATTGCTTTATATCCTGCCTTTTTAAGCAAATGCTCAAGTGTCATTCTCCAATCTGTATTTTACCAGAGAAAGTTTCCATAGAGTGGATTTGGGTGTGGTCCATGCTAATAACAAAGTGGTACTTTGCTTCCTATTTGGTTATGGTCCTTTTGCCTAGCATCTTTGGGTAGAAACTCCCTGAGAAGGAAGGATGGAATGCAAAAGAGGATTTGAGAGCATTCCTTAATTCCCACACATAAGATCTTAATCACAGTGAAACCCCAATCTACTTCTCAGAGTCCACACATCTATTTCTCATCTCTACTACCTGACTCTGACATTCTGCTGCAAAGTGACCCATGCCATTTATGATTTGTTTTCAAAGACATTAACTAGACTATGTCTTTAGAAAAACTGAATTGAAATGGTCCATAATTTGTAACCAGTCTCTTGTCTTAAGAGTAAATTTATGTGAAAAAGGTATTGACTAGACTGAAGGAAAAGGGTAAAGTCTCAAATTTTAAGTAATCTCCAATGTTCATATATAGATGAAGATGCAAAATATTTTGGACAAATTGATCCCCTTTAATATATATCCATGTGTCTAGCGAAGTTATAAAGGAATGAGGACTTTTTATGAAATGCTGTTCATAGATTAATGAGAAAGGCACATTAAGAATGTTCTCTAGCATGCTACATAGTAAATTGTGTGGGAAAAATGGGAAAACCTTTATGAAGGGTTCAAGGATCACTTAACAAAGAGTGTTAAAAAACCCCTTCCGCCTGACAGTAAATGCCATATCCTTTAATTTGCTTTTGCTTCTGAGGGAATTCAGCAGGGATTCATTAATACTGTTGGTATGTTATATAACACAGTTTTCAGAAACTCTGCCAATCACAAAATTTCCGGAAGTTATTTATATTACCAGTTTTAAATGAACTCAAAACACTATGTCATATACCAAATTTTCTAAAGAGAACTCAAAAAGCTTTTTGTTTAGCTTTGTCCTGCCATACAAAAGCAGAATAATTCATTGTGAAACTATAAAAGTGGACAAAGATTAAAATTTAAAAATCTACAACATTAACCATTAATTTCACTACTTATTTTTATAATTGGTTTATATTTCATAGTTGGTTCTTAACACATAAAACTTTCATCAGATGATGCAAATTGAAAAATTTGCACAAAATCATCCAATCACTGAAAGGAAAAAATGAAATCACAGAAAACAGAGTATTTCCACTGGGGCCGCAAGGCAGGTGTCCAAGCCACAAGAGAGAAAGCTGTTCCCTTATAGATGTCCAAAAAGAATTCCCTTAAGGCAGCTGTTCCCTGCCCTATCCTTGTTACACAGCCTGAGTTCCCTGTGACAGGAAATCTGGAGCAAAATTTGGAGATGTCACTTTCAATTAGTACAAAACCATTCAATGTGACTGGATTATCTCTATCTGCTTCTTTGGGATAAAATTCAAACAAAGTTTAAGGCTTAAAAATCTGTCCATTTTTACTGATTGTAGCAGTTTGGTATGACTTATGAATTCCAAAAATAGATACTGGATTATGTTTGTAAACTGGTCTGATCCTCTGGGCATATTAGATATATTGGATTCAGAGGTTTCACTTTCACTTGATTAAATAATGATTGGGGCTTTGATTGGGCCGTGCCAGTAAGACATTGAGTCCCTGCCTCCTTGGGTGGGTAATCACATAGAAATCACCCCGAAGAGAAGGGAGGTTGGACTTTTGATGTGGAACCTGGGAAATAAAGACACAGAAAAGGAGGACACAAGGGAGTTTTGATCCTGGAGCCCGGAAGTAAACACACAGAAGCAGATCGTGAGAAAGGAGAGAAGTCTCCATTAAACACAGGCAGAGGCCTCGGGACGAGAGAGGAGCCATTTGCCTGATAGTCTACAGCTGGCTATGTAGAGAAAGCAGAGCTGAGCATGGAGAAGAATGAGCCCCAGGAAGAGAGAAACCCAGGAAACCTGAACCCTTGCAGCCATCTTGCTTCAAAATGTGGCAATAAACTTTGGTGAGGGAATTAGCTTAAGCTTTTATGGCCTGGTAATTGTAAACTTCTACCCCAAATAAATACCCTTTATAAAAGGCAACAGATTTCTGGTATTTTGCATCAGCACCCCTTTGGCTGACTAATACACTGACTGAATTTTGGTATTGTGAAATCTCACAAAGGATACCCATATGTCTACATAAACATACCCAAGCTGTTAATAAACATAGATTTTATCCAAGATTGCCTAGGCCCTCAGTCCTTCTAGACTGACAAATGGTTTAATTACATGCCCCGAAGACTATGATGCCCCAGTCACCTGTGGTAGTAAATAAAATTTGAAAAGGAGAATATTTTGGAGTGGCCTATCTGATGTGGCATCATTACATAGTTCTCTCAGCACAGATAAGTAAATTAGACAGAATATATATTTTTGAATGGGCAATAGGTACAACAGGCATCTCTGGTCCTCACCTCACCCTATATCCTGTCTGGTGTGTCAGACTTGGGGTGAGGCTCAGGAATAATGCTGTCATGACCTTCAGGGCATGTGTGTTGCTTAAGAGTAGATAAGGTCATCTGTTGTGCCACATCAGGAGGAACTTCTTTTTAAAAAGCTAACAGATGAAAGACTTCTTTTTAAGACTACATTAAAATGTTCCTTTGGGGAAATATTTCTAGAATTTTGTTTTTACCAAAACTTCAGCTACATTTTGCAAAAATTCATGTTTCTTTAAAAAGATTTGTTATAACATTAGCACAGCTCTTTCTCTGTTTCCATTTATGTGGCCCTCAAAAGACAAAGTTGTATTTATAAGTTTAAGTGTATAATACTTGCTGGAACTGTGTTTCATTTTATGTTGAAAGTATACCGTACTGCCAATCTAAACATAAGGTTCAAGGTGACATGGCAAATTTGTTTTGAGAGTTAATTCACAAGGCTTGACCCAAGTACTTTAATTATAATAGAGATGTATACGATTTTGTATAAATTGCTTCCATATCAGGAACAAAAAAAAGAAAAAGAAAAGAATCACTTTATTGCTGCAACTGAATACAGCACAAGCTATGTGGAGAAAATCATGGGCTGATGACATTTGCCATCTTAGAATGAAATCATTTGTGTTTTTGTTTTGAAAAATGATTTTTAAAAAAAAATTGCCTGGAAGTAGGCATGTGTTTTCATTAGGGACATTGTTGGAAAATCCCTACAAAGAAAAACATCTGCATCATTATCACTACTGTCAGAAAAAAGTTCCTTGGTATGCAAAACAGTGAATGCTACTTGTCTTAGGCAGCAGAGATGCTAACTCATTGAAAAGCCCAGACCTGAAAATGAACTAAATTTCATTTAACTTTGGGAAGTGATATGCCAGTTTTAATTATAGAATGTTAGAAGAAAGGCTCCAAAATGCAACATTTTTATGTGAAAATATTTCATGAGATAGTTTCTCTCTGAAAGGAAAAGTAGGTCAGTTTTATCATTGTGAAAGATGATTTGAATCTGAATGCATTATTAACCTGACCTTGGGTATGACAAAAATTTGCCTTTGTATTTTTCACACCCTTCAAATTAAATACTATAAAATCTGTTAGTTTCAAAAGGGAAAATAAAAGGCTCATAAAGTTTTAATTAGGTTGAAGTATTTTATTACTACCTACCCTCAATCAGGTAAATGTTATTAATTCAGATTGAATCTCTCAGGCACTCATTTTTTCCTGTCATATAGTCCATTCATTTTCATCAGAGATAATTGTCAGCATAGCTCAGATTAAAACAAAACAACCTTCTGATTCTTTGCCTGTTTCAAAGTCTATAGTGTCCTCTTTATGTTCTTATATTCTTATGCCTATCTAAATGCCGATTTGAAAAGCATTTCATTTAAATAACAAGTTTGGTTAGTCGCCTTTCTCATCTGTTAAGCAAATTATCTCTCTACATTGTAAAATTAAAGAAATTAAACATGATGTGGCCTCTGGTGTGCAAAACATATTCATCTGGTAATATACCAGGTTTGTCTTTTCAAATGAATGACCTGTTCTGCTGTCTGATGAGAATATGATGCCCACTTATCTAGTATCTATCCAATTTTCACAACCTTACATAGTCAAATTAGGAAAACAAGGTCTGAGTCCAACGACTCAGCAGTGAAGAAAACGGGCGGGATCATTACTAATTGTGCGACATCAAAACCATCTTTGCCGAAACTGGAGTTTTTCTCTGGCAGCTGCCAAATTAGATCATAATGTAGTGTGATCACAGACATGGTCAGGAGTTAGGGTACCCCAAATATCAACCACTGGATGGCAAGGTGACACCAAGATTTTATGCATGATCCTGGGTCCAATGTGTAGTGTTGCATGAAACTGTGAGGGGCAGAACCTGCAGCTACTCTATGGCTTTCAGATAAGGGAAAAGACTTAAGAGTTATTGTTATGTGACCTTTACCCTGAACTTTGCCTGGGTAGATGATGAGAACTCAGTGCCCTCAAAACAAGAGGAAGTATAGCCTTCAAGAAAGTTAAAAATGTATCTTATGTTAATGAGTTGAGCCACAGAATTTTTGCCAGGATTCACCGTGTACTGTCACGTTTGTGGACTGTCTCCTCATGTGGTATGTAAATTACTATGGTCCATTTCTCAGATAGTTTCCTAAATTCATTATTATAATAATTCATGTACTAGGCAAGGAGGCAAGATGTTAGAGGCCATTAATCTCGGAATCATTAGTGACAAAAATGTGTGTGTGTGTGTGTGTGTGTGTGTGTGTGGTGGGGAGATTCATAATTGATGACAAGGACAATTAGTCTTTCTTTTTTCAATTATGTATAGGAGAAGCCAATATTTGTTTCTATAATGTAGGCATATTCTTCAGAGATCAAATTTAATAAAGATGGAAAGATTCTCTCACTTTTAATTATTTTACATAAATTAAAGTTCAGGTTACAAAGCTTTATAAAAGGAAATAATCAGCTCAACTACTCTATCAAGAGTAGTGGGTACTTGATTACATTTGAATATGGTTTAATTAGATCTCTAAGTAACTGACTTGGAGCTCCTTTTGAAAACTCTTAAAGCATTTTTCTGACTCTTAATTATATTCATCTTAATATAGGTTTCTGTTTTCTTATCCATTCTTGCTGCTCACACAACGTTTTTAGTTTAGATTATTTTTAAAATTCTGTTGTTTAAGTTAGGGTGCACTCAAATGAAAATAAAAGATGTAATTCAAAATGGTTCAAATCAGATGGTTCCCAAGCATTGCTGCATATTGGAATCCCCTGGGGATCTTTGAAATATACTGGTGTCTGGTTCCCACCTCAACATTCTGATCAAATTGCAATGGGGTGATAGCTGGACGTCAGGAACTTTTAAAGTGCCCCATCTGATTCCCATATGCAGAATAGTTTGGGAAGCACTGGTTCAAAAACTGAGAAAACCTACTAACAAGAAGTTTCAAGGTAAAATGTGTCCAGAGAACTGGTTCATGGATTTAATCTTGTCACGAAGGACCCGGATTATCGCCCCTCTGGAATTCTCAGAATGTCAATTTTGTCTTTAGAGTCTTATTCCTCTCATGGTCCTCAAAAGACTGCCACAGTTTCAAAAATCACATTCAGATAGGACAACATCCTGTTGAAAAGAGGAATTATCTATCCCCGTGTGTCTCTTTAAGAGCTATGACATCTCTCTCAGAAGCTCACCACTGGACTTCCACTGATACTATTCTGGCTGAATCAGGGTCAGATGTCCACTCCCTTTACAAAGGGAATGAGACTGCCGCAACCGCCTTAGATTAGAACAATCAGATTTACACTCTTGGCTGAGGCGAGGACACCCTTTCCTGAGTCCAGGTGGTGTGTGGGCACCTGAAAAAATCAGGCTTCTACTAGTTAGTGACGAGAGAGAAGGTGTTTGGTAGGAATCCTGGTGTATCTGCTCTATTCCTTTTCCATATTCTACCCCAAATCCATATTCTACAGCCATCCACCTGGAACCTTTTCCTCTTATGCAAGACTTCTATGATTTTTTTTCTTATCTTCTCTCTTTTTAAGAATATCAAGTTCCATAATAACAAGAAATTCTGAAGAAGTCAGGGTTCAGAGGACGTCAACTGGTAACAACCACATTCTCAAATCATGCTCTTTAGGTGTTAAGGTCTTAAGAGTAAATTTCATTTTTTTTCAGTTTACACTTGTTAATATTTGCAACACATCTCCTTCATACCCAGGAATGTGTTTTTAAAAAAAACACCAAACTTCTGCTGCGTGTGTTTTATATCGCTAATTCAATGTATTAACATTTTAATTTTCATTTAAATATATTTTAGGTTTATAGTCCAAAGGGATATACTTACCCTAAAGTGTTGCTATACTGATAGCAGAGTGAAGGGAAAGCTAGGACCAGCCGTTTCACGCTTCCCATAGTGAAATAGTGGGTAGTTAGTAACTCAGTTGCAACTTGGTAGGATTTCTTCCCTCTGATAATATTGAAGTTGCCTCCTACAAGTGAGTAACAATAACTATGGGAGGCTATCTGTCTAGTACCAGTCTTCTCAAAGTTCTTCCAACATGTGAGTGTTTACGTAAAGATAAATAGACATCAGAGTGTAAACCATGATGTAAACTATAGACCATGGTTAGCAGCAACGCTTCAATATTGGTTAATCAATTTTAACAAATGTACCACACTAATGTAAGATGTTATTAATAGGGGAAAATGTGAGAGGGGAGGGGTTGGTATTTATGGGAATCCCCTGTATTTTCGATGTAACTTTTCTGTAATCTAAAACTTCTTCAAAAATAAAGTTAAAAAAAAAAAGATAAAGAGACATCAGACCTGCTGATAAAAGAGGAAAGAAACTGACAAGAGTTACACCTTTTTTTCACAGCCACGTGTTATTTGACTTTTGGTATAATTTAGGCCAATGTTCTCAGGAACTAATTAATTCTAAATCCAGTAAATCTCTACTACCTTAACTGTCTCAATATGAGTTAGATTGGCAATGCTACCTTCTCAGCTGCTCAGCAGAGTCTTTTGTTTTGCTTTAATTAACAATGTGATGATATGGGTCTGGCCACACCCAGGCAAGACCACAGGCAGCTATTATTTGCTTCTGGGACAGGCTCACGAGGGGCTCCTACCTGCCACGGATGCCATCAGGGAGAGCAGAGACTACCTGAGGTAGAGCAGTATCAAAAGCTAGATTCAGGGGGCCGGCTCGATAGCCCAGTGGATAGGGCGCCGGTATACCACATGGGAGGCCCCAGGTTCGGTTCCTGGGGACCTCTCCTAGCGGGCAGACCGCCTTGAGAATGGCAAGCCGCCATGGGCGGGCCGGAGCCGCCGTGGGCAGGGCAAGAAGCTGCCAC
>PVKH010005036.1:0-22586 GCA_004027955.1 Chaetophractus vellerosus
GTTTTTGTGTCTCATAACTCATCTAACGGTACCATACACCAATGATGTTGGCTACCAATAGTTTTGATTGACTAGTAGAAAATCAAGTTGAAACTTGGATCTTTTTTGCCCTGAGTACACACAGCCCATTATTACATTAAATCAGGGGTCACTAATTATGCATATGGTCTCCATTGCTTTACTGCACCTTGACTTCAGTATTAGGAGAAAAGTGTAATTTATCTGTTTCAGTTCACATAGTCCTGTGACAGCTGAAGCAGCTGTTTGAATCAAGTTAAGCCTTAATATACAATCCTGTTGATGGTTTATCTTTCCTCTTCTTACTGTTTTTTTTCCCTCTCCTCTCATGTCAATATGGAAATTTAATACACATTTACTACTACCTATAAAGTCATCCTGGTTTTCAGTAGCACATGTAAAGGTTATTTTTTACTGCAAGCTTCATTTATGGGTGCATGATGAGAAATGAACAGAGGGATTTGTTTTAGAGGCTCTCAAGGGCAAAATTGTGTTTTCACAAATTCTGCTGACCCGTGTGTTTGTGAGAGTTCTCTCTGGAGCATTCAGAATATGGTATTATATAAGAACATTTAGTTTTTCTAAAGGTAGCAGTAATTTTGTGGCGCTTTCCTTTTCTAACACAAGGCCGTTTGCTTTTTTTGTTCCTATATTTGGTGGCACTTGTCAATCTCAGGGTACCTATGGACAAAATAAAGCATTCTGATAGCTAGAGCAAAAGGTGCCTGCATATGGCATGATCAACAAATATGTCTTTAGTGCCTTCTATGTGCTGGGGGCCATGCCTTGCCCGTATATAGGAACATTTAGGTAGATGGCCTCCCCCTGTAAATAGATCGTCAGTATAGTGGTATGATCTGTGTGGGTTCATAGAGGAACATGGAAACACTCACAAATACGCATGCAGTTTATGTGGAAAGAAGAAAGCTGCAGGGTGGTTCGCTAAAGCAAATGTCATCAAGTCAGGCAGATGAAATATTTTGTAGATGCAATTTGGAAGTGGGACTTTTAAGCAGCATAGCTAGATAATGCCATGAGCCAGCTTCCTCCCTGATGTCAGGAATGAATTCTAGTGGTGTCACTTACTTGCTGTGTGACTTTGGACAAGTTTCTCAATTTATTTGGGCCTTGATTTGATCTATAAGACAGGGACAATATACCTACTTCCCAGAGGTGTGAGGCTCAAAAGAGGCAGTGAACTAGAAAGCATGCTGCAAACTATTAAGTGCTGTGGAAATGTTTAGTTGTCATTAACAAAGTAAAATGCCCCTAAAGCAGGATTGCCATGCATTTAATGACATTGGACATGAGTTTTATAAAACATGCCAGAAAGTATTTCCAAAGTTAATTTATGAGATAGTTTCTATAGAAACCACTCTGTGCTGCTAATAGGGAAAGCAGGAACAACATTTTTGTAATACGGGCAATCCCAGTCATGCCAGTTATACTGTTACGTACATACTGGACTCTCAACGTATGTTTAATTATTATTGCTTTAAGGATAATAAGGACATTAGCTGTATTTTTTCCCTATTTCCTTGTGATAGACTCAATAACCAGAATATAGCAAAGCCACTCGTTTGCCTTTAGCTTGTTTCTCTATTTTAACATTTTTGTATATTATAGGGTTTCCTCAGGATTGGTTCTGAAGCTTGAGGAAACAAATCATTTCTAAAATGGGATGCAAATCGACTCCTTTGTAACTTTAGCCGTAATAGAAGAATTATTTAGTTTTATAACAAATGATAGAGCTTATCGTCTATCTGTACATCTGCAAATAGGTAGATGTGAGTATTAGGCTCCTTATTTTTTTTTAGGTAAAGGAACTTTTCTCACTTAGGGATGAGGTTGCCTAGACATGCACATTAAACTAAACTCAAGGAGGAGGGTTTAGAATAAGACAAATGGGCTTCATATTTTATCTTTCTGAGACATTCCGAGAAGCCAGGAGAGCGCCAAAGGTCTTCTGTTTGCTTCTGTCTGGTGGCTGTGGGTCTGCATTGAAGATATTTTGCAAAATAACCCAGAGACCGAATCGGAATCCCCACAGTAAAAGATGCAGCGTTAGTCTGCGCTACTTTTCCACCAAGCGAATGCTCATGTAATTTTAAATACATGTACCCTGGAGACCTCTGACATTCCAGTTTCCTGGGTGAATAAATGCTAAAGACAGCTAAATGCCTAAAAACACTGAACAGTCATTTTATTGTTTAAGTTTTATTACCAGAATGGGATGTAATGGGAGAAAGGAAGCAACTTCTTGACCTGGAATGGTTCTTCTCTTTTAACTCAGCAATCAAACTTCTAAGTAAGGGTTTTCTTTTCTTTGTATTGCTGAAGGTGATATATTTATTTGAGTTAGTCTTGTTTTGCTAGTACTGTGCTTCCAGAATTTAAATATTTAGGCTAAATTGTCATGCACAGTTGAATTGGCACTATAATTCTACTCTTTGTAATACCTTTTGGTTTCCCATTAGAATTATTTACCTTTTTTTTAGTTAACTGAAGCAAAATCTGCTGTCAGTATGAAGAAGCAGCTGTATAGTTAGAATGTCAAGTTAAATAGAATTTTCCTAAGTAGTGGATGTTCTTTTCATACATTTTTAAAGTTTACTTATTCATCAAACATGTATTGAATGCTTACTGTGCTGGTTGCCTCTTCAATATTCCTATATATTTTTAAAGAGTTATCTTCCATCTAGGTCTGAAATAAGAGTACATTTAGAATTCAGCTTAGAGCTAATTTAACAAGATGCCTTCTCACAACAATTATATTTTCATTTTTACCAGACAATTTTTTTCTCAGACTCGGTACTCAGGTGATGTTGGGTCCTTCTTTGGCTACCATACACATGTGCTCTTCCAGATCATCCAGAGGGCTGTGTCTACAGGGTTTCGCAGAATGAGGAAGGCTTATTATATCCCTGGCCCTTTCAGACTTCTGTCCTGGAGGGAGCAATCCTTAGGCACGAGAGCTTTGGTATTTGTTAAAAGATCAGTTATTATCTCTTTTAGTTAAGTCTCCCTTGTCAGGTCTTTGGTAAAGAGAGATAAGATGGATTTTATTAGTGATTTTGGCCCTCTGAATAGTGAAAACAGGAGAACCCAGGAATTTATAATCAGTAGTTATACAAACAAGGAACACTCAGAATCTTGGATTAAAAAGTGGTGAATGCACATAGATGGCTATTTTGGGAAGACTATGGATTTACTTTTCTGATGTCCTCTTTGTTTTTCATTTAATCAAGAGACAACATGTACGATTAGAAACACAATTGCTATTCCTTTTTTCCCCCCTGTCACCTCTTGTTCAAATATCAAGGAGGAATATTTCACTGTATCTCCCCTAGATGGGAAGTCGGTACTGTTCTTCCATCTAAAATCAGAGATAACATTATGATTTGATCCTCTTCTTACCCAGTCTTTGAAATTTGATTAGATGGATCTCAGGATTTTTCATGGAGGAAATTTAAGGTTATTTTGTTTATTAGGTATATAGAATTATTTTGAGAAATAAAACGTGGATAAAATATGTGACAGTAGTTACTGAAGTATACTGAATCCATTTTGTAGAATGTTGAAAGGAAATCTTGCAAATGTCTGTGAAATAAATACCTTTTGGAAAACGAAAACATACTAGCGTATGCTTGTGTTTCTTTAATGTCAGTATTAGTAATAAAGCATAATATAAATACCCAGTGAAGACGTTATTATGGGCTTGACTCATGGCAAACGTGAACTGTCCTTTCTTTCAGGGAAATTTTAAAGCAAGAAGGGACTATATACCAAACACTTCAGATAAATCCTTCTCAATAAGAACTCATCTTTCTGCAGAGGGCCTAGACTGCTGGAAATTTGTAAAAGATTGTCCTTTAAAATATATTAGGCAATGACCAGTTGAGAGAATCTTTTTTTTTTCTTTTTTTCATGAGAATCTTTTAAAGAAAAAATATATTTTTGTCTGTATTTTGGAAATTGTACTTTTCCATATTTACTCAAAAATATGCTTTGATTGCTTAGTCTATGCCAGTTACCTTGCTGTGTGGTAGTGATACCACAATGAGTAAGTCATAGTAAAATGCCTCTTAAATAATTTCATGGAGACTAGGTATTTTTTGGTGGCTCAGTGGGTATGGTGAGTTTTTCTTCCTAGTTTCCTTAGGTCAGTTTTCTTAAAATACCTTATTACCACTGGAAGTTCCTGAGTTCAGCATTAAAAAACAAAACGAAACAACAAAAAAACACTATTTCACATGGACGTTGATCCCCTGTGGGTGACTTTTGTTTCCAGGAGCCCCATTGAGGGGGCCTGGGATGGTCAGTGCACCGGGCTGGGTTCAGATCACCCTCCTGCTGTCCCCCAGGTGTGTGACTTTGGGAAAGCTCCTTGGCTTCCCTGAATATCAGTCTCCGCAAATGAATGGGAGATACCATGTGGGAATATCATGAGGGTTGTCAATAGGATAATGTATGGAAGTGTTTAGCATATTAAATGTTAGTGTAATGTAAAAACCTTGTGTAGCAGAATTTCCTTTGTCTCCTGGTGTTTGTGTGGTGTCTTGCCCAGCATAGCTTCGCTGGTGCCACGTGATGAGATTCTCTGGTGCAGAGTCACTGGGTGCCTGGCATCTGTACCTGAGAGGGCTCAGAGCAGTTCTTCTCACTTTAGGGTTTACTGCTCTGCAGAATCACATGTTTGGTGCATGGGTTCCAGCCATTTCCTCAGGCTCTTTCCTCTATCACTCATTTATCTTTTCTTGTGTGTTTTACTGTGCCAGGACTTTCTCTCTTAGTCCATTTGGGTCTTTTCTTTTATGTGATGCTTTCTGAGCAGTGTCAGCTGCGGTGAGCAGATGTGCGTCATCTTTTTCCCTAGGCCACGGTTTTAAGCTGTTATCATTAAGGATGAGCAGGGGAGCAAGGCAGCACCAGCTTGCACTGAACTTTAATCCTTAACCAACTACATAAACACCTGGCTATCTACTTTAGTGTATGGGAAAATGTGGTTTTCTTGCTCGCCAGAAATAACAACCCCTTTGTTTTGATAGTTTCATGATTGAAATGTTTATTAAGAAAGATGGTGCAGAATGCATATCCTTTAGATATTGGGGCTTCTGGGGCCAAATTCTAGTTTTATGTGCATAGTACCAATCACTATATGCTCTTTTGGCCCCAAGAAGCACAGAATCAGGCAAATAAGCCTTGCTGAATATTATCTCTGGTGTCTGCTATCAATTCAGTTCATGCTGTTGGAGAAAAAAGGAAGAAATACTTGCCTTGACTGTTGTCAGCATGAGAACAGTGATTAAGCAGATATAAAATAGCACAGCCGCTGGTTCTCAGCCCTGGCTGCGCAGTAGAATCACCCGGGGATCAGTTGGAGTCATTACTGAAGGTGGCTTCAGGATAGGCAGTTTTGCAAGCTCCTCGTGTGATTCTAATGCACAGCTAGTGTTGAGAAGCGCTCCACAGACAAATATTTTAGTGAAAGTTGTTTTATTGCCTCTTGGGCTGGTATTGTTTTTCTTCAGGCTATCAGTGTTCAAATGTATCTGACCCTGGTTAGCTCTAGGCTGTCATGATTTTAATTTTAGTCGTTAAGTAATTTTGGAGAAACAAGATTGGGAATACGTTGAAAAAGGGGATTTATAGGCAGCAATTCTGTGGTGTGATGGAGGGACATCTGTTCCACTTCCATGGGCTTCTGTTTTTGGAGCTATTAGTCAAATCCCTTTAATACAGGGGTTCTTAACCTTTTTTGTTCCACAGTGCCCTTTGCCAGTCAGGTGAAAACCACAGACCCCTTACTAAGTCCACACTATACTGTGTATTATTTAATAAATATATCACACACCACACCAACATGTCCCCACAAGAATAACAGTTTTTTTTTTTATTTCTATTCAAGCTCACGGACCTCCTGTTAAGAACCCCTGCTTTATATAGATGAGTGCCCATTCTTTCAAAAACCAGTATCTTTATTGAAGATAAACTTACCAGTCAATTGCTGAATGGCTGACTCCTCCTCCCCACTCCCCACTTCCTCTTTTAACCAGGTGTCGTGTGGTAAATGGCCTTTCCTTTGGTTTCTGAGGATAGAGCTTTGAGAAATACATTTCAACCACTGACCAGTGGTGCATTTCAAAACAGAGCAGAGCATAAGTAAACCAGCAAAGATAATGGGGTGAAAACCAGGGCTTAGCATGTTAGCTGTAGGCAAGGTGCTTGGTGAGAAAGGATTTGGCATGAATGATTAAAAGGTCAGCCTACAGTTTATTTGAGATTAATGTAAATAAACTATTCATGTATGTCTTATGCCCTTCTTGAGGTCATAGATGCTGGAAGGAAAGAAACTGAGCCAACAGTGAGCATCAATTGTTAGCCAGCCACTGTGCCTGTTAGTACTTAATCTCCTCAAAGGTTTACAACCACAAAAGGAGGTAAACGCTCTTGCGCTGTGTCTTCTGCTTAATGTTGAGATCCTTGAGTACATAGAGGGACCCAGGTTTTATTCGAAAAAGGGTGACAGAGCAGTGAAATAATTGACGGTGCTTAAACTTTGAACCAGTACGGAGGAATAAAACGGCTATTAAAAACCACGTGCAGTGCTGAAGATTTTAGAAAAATTGTATATAAAGGTTTCCTAAAAAATGAAGTCATTTATAGAAAATATTTCCACTGAAATGGAAGGATTATATAGAGTTGTCCTTTTAGAGGTACTTCTGTGCAGAAATAACAGTTGAAATGATGGGATTCTAGTAATGGTTTGAGCAGCTGATGGTGGATGGCTGAAAGATAAATGAGTACACAGAAATCACTCATTATGAATTTAGATTCTGTTACTACATTTTTTCCAAGTTATTGTGCTGGTCATTACTTCCCTGTCTGAGAAGATTAGATAAAGGAATAATTTCATCTCATCTCATCCTCTCTATCCTTCCACACCTAACTTCACCTGATCTACTACACAGTCTTCATTTTTAATAGTTTATCTCATCAGAGACCTGGGTGGGAAAGGTAATGCTGTGTGTTTTTATGATCTAGGTCTGCCTTTTCTGAAAATTGTTTCTATGTTGCTTTACATAATTACATGAACTCTTTTATGAATTTTGTTATTCTTTAATTAAATTGTTGCACTTTTACAAGCTTCAATTTCCATTCTATTCTCTGATACAGGTCTCTTCCTAGCTCAAGAATTAAAAATAGTCTTTGATCATACTAAATAGTTTCTGAAGGTTTAATAAGTTCATTGAGATATTGGTTACAGAATATTGGTGGTTTACTTAATGGGAAATTACATTTTAAATAGAGTATTAGAGTGAAAATGATGCTTTGATTGCATTAATGGATCAGCATGAAAATATAATTAAAATGGCTTTATTGACTTTCAGGCTTTTATAATACGATAATATTAAGGTTGTGAGCCCTACTCCTCAGATACTACTTAGGAATGCGTTATTAAAGTATACATGTGAAGGTGTTACTCCTTTCTTAAATTTTAGATATTTTAAAAGGGATTGGCTGGAGAGGAGCTATTTAACATTCATTGAGTGTTTGATAAAGATTTTTCCAAATATTAAAGTACAGTTTTAAAAAATCCTTATAATTTCCTGAGGGTACATCCATTAAAGAATGCTCTTGTAAAAATGTTTTAAGAGCTTTAGCACTGGAGGTGCTAAATACTAACTGTTGTGTAGTTATTAGTTGTCACAAAGTGACACATTTAAGAAGGATTAATATTTATAGCAAAGTATATATCAAATATGATCACAAGTGTCACTGTTCTTAGCACAATTACATCCCTGCAGATGACATCTTTTTATGCAGATTTAATTAAAATAGCGATTGCTACAAAAGTATAAGTGCCCAAGAGACGGTTAAGTCTGAGAAGATAAAAGACTCCACAGTTGTTCTTTGCTATATTTTGGTAGAAGGAATCTTGTTTTTTTCCCCCAAAGATGGAAAATACAATAAACAGGAAGTACCAAAACAAATGACCCTACTTATTTTGAATTAATGAAAGTGTCATTTACCAGTGATAGGTTGAGTCCATTTGAATGGCTGGGATAGAATAGATATGAAAGGGGAAAAGAGGGCTACTCATTACCTCAGATACTTTTTTTTTTTTTTTTAAACCAGGCCCTCTATTGCTTTTCATTTTAAACATCCCCCTCCATTTCTTTCCTCCAGGGTTTACCAGAAATTTCCTGTTTGAGGAACTTTCAGTGCACAGAGAAGTCAGGAAGATCTTGCTGAGAAGACTAACTTTCAACATTATTTCCTAGCAGTGCAATTTATCTTGCTATGCACACTGCAGAGTTCTGAGAGCGGGTGTCCCAGAGCCAAGTCTTGGGCTGGAAGGCTGCTTTTGCACTGACAGCTTTTCCGGCCCACTTGGCTGGAGCTATCTGAGAGCAGCCTGCTGGGAGGCAAGGCCAGGGCACTAGACTTTGGTCATGTTTCTCCTTTCTCTAGGAATCGTGGCATGGATTCCATTGCTAGTTGTTTTATTTTCTTGTGGTTTGCCACCCTACCAAGACTTAATGTTCTTTGAGGACAGGAACCACTCCTTCTGCTTCCTTTATATTCACCACAGGGTCTGTTTCTTGCAGACTTTCATTATAATATGATAACCCTATCCACAGTCCAAGAGAATATAAGAGAAAGGGGATCAGAGTACATTTTGCTTCAGATATGTCAACTCTTTTCTGTACAGCAAAGTATATTAGCTACCACTCCTTCCTCACTTTTTGATATATGTAGAAGAATGAAACAATAATTTGAAATAGTTCATCTTTATTTTTAAGGCAATGTTAAATGCTTATTATGAACTCCTGCATTTGGCTGCTAGATATTTGATTTATTAAATAAGATTGTTCTCATACCAAAGGGTAACAAGAGAGTTGAAAGCCTATTAACACTGCACCCCTGGCCTGAGACAAATCAAAAGAGATCTTATTAATTATTCATTATGACATTTTATATGTTATCTTACTTGTTATAATTACCAGAGTCTGTATAATTAACCTTTCATTTTTTTAGACTAAAGTACTTAACGTTAAGTAGGGATATAATTACAACTATTAAAAATGTATATGCAAGATTTAAAAAATCTTTAATCAGAAAGAAAAATTATTTTCAGTTCCATGGTGAATTTTTTCCGTGTCAACAAGTATCTTTGGTTGTTTAAACAAAAGAAGAAAAATAAACCAGAAGTAATATTCTGAATGGTGATAGCTTTTAGTTTCAGTAACCTCATTTTGTGTTTTGGATTAGGGTATCTTTGATTTTACAACATGAATTCTCAGAGCTGGAAGTGTCAAGGTCATTTAGTCTTACACTGTTGTTTATGGATGAAAAAACAAATTATCCTCAGCAGGTTGGTTATAAATATGGCGTCCTCTTGGGGGTTGTTGTGAGGAATGAATTAGATGATCTGTGTGAAATGACTTCCCTCGAATCAATCCTAGTTAGTAGCTGACTTGGGACAGAAACCCAGGTCTCTTCTGTTCAGGACTCTTTCTAGTATACCATAAATTGGAAAGTATTTAGTTCAAAGGTAGTTAGAATGGTCAAGATTGAAAAGGCAACATGTAAGAGATATGTGGTTAGCTTTCCAAAAAGTACTGTCTTAGCTAAGTTGCTTCTTTCTGAAGTCATTGTAATGCCGTTATGTAAAATCAGTCATCCTGCCTTTCACTTCCTGTTGTCACCCCTATTTCAGGACTTGTCCTAGTCTTCCTTTAACACCACCACCATAGTGACTTGCATTTCTTTGACCTTCAGGTTGTATTCCAGGAATGAGATTAATGCTGAAGGATAATGCAGTACCTGTTGAATGTGGTTGATTTCGTGGAAATCATGTGCCTGTTTTCCACATTTTGAATTATGGGCTGCATCCTTTGAAGCATAAGTTAAAGTACTGCTGTTCGATCTATAAAAGATGATGCATTTCAGGTGCTGGATGTAGCTGTGGTGGGACAGGAACCTTCGCTCTGGTCTTTAGAGGACAAAGAGGAAAAGCACAGCGGATGCCTAAATCTGAGGTTTCCTCTCTTCCGTCTTGAGTGCTGGAGGAGGGGTCTGTATCTAGACTGGCTCTGATCACCGCCGGAGGAAGACCACAGAGCGTGGTGGTGAAGATGCCAGGCTTGCGAATTCAGTAAACCTCTCTGGGTTCTGTCAGCTTTTGCTCTGTGGTCCTGGACAGTCACTTAATTTTCTGAGCAGTTCCTTCCTCAGTAAAATGGGGATAATACATAGCCACCTGTTAGGTTATTATGAAGAATTAATACCATGTGAATTGTGTAGACTACTTCGCAGAATACCTGGTACACAGTAAATGCCGCAGGCAGTCCGAGGCCTGTGGGCTCTCTCTGTGTGTCTCTCTCAGCCAATTTCTTCTTTCAGTTTCCACTGTTGCCATTGTATTTCAAGTCTTTATTTCCTTTTCCTTGGACTAAAGCAATGAGTATCCAACCGGTCTCATCAACCTCTCCTCTGATTTGTCATGTATGCTGTTGTGAGGTTGTTCTCCCAAGCAAAGTCCTGATCAAGTTATCACTTTGATCAAAAAGCTTCTATGACTCTCCATTATATACACCCCAAACACACAAAAACAAAAAAACAAATTTCTTATTAAGCCCTCCAACCTCTACTTTCCACAAATCAGCCTTAATCACCTTCTGCTTTGGCTCAGTGGTTCTCAACTTGGGGGCATCTTGACTCTCAGGGGAAGCGAACATTTGACAATGTCTGGAGACAAGTTTGATGATCAGGACTGGGATGGGATTGGGGAAGGTGTGCTCTGGCATCTTGTGGGTAGAAACTAGGGATGTTGCTAAACATCCTACAATGCACCAAATGTCAATAGTACCAAGGTTGAGGACCCCTGCAAGTTTAGCTAAAGAAAATTGTTCATGGTTTCTTGAATACTTTCTGTTTTTTGCTACTTCTATACCTTTAATTATGTTCTTTCTTCTCTTCTCCCATTTTTGTTGGTCAACAGTTTTTCCATCCTTTAGGACTCAAAGGCAATGCCACCCCTACAGTGTGGTCCTCTTTTTCACGTGTCCTCTTTCCCCTTTCTGTGCTCCTACTGTTCTTTGTCCCAACCTTTTTTGTACTTAGGACTTGCGCTGCTTCTTATAGTACAAGCTGTTTATTCCCCTTTAGAGGATGAGTTCTTGGAAGGAAGGAGCATTTCACATTTGTATCTCTATTACAACCTCTCTGGACCTGGCAGGGTGCCTGCTGGCTAACAGAAGTCTTCCGGTTTGTCACCCGTCTGGACACAATGCTCTCTAGCATTTAATGGGATTCTTGAACTCTGTTGCTTTAAACATAAGCAAGATAACCCTTTTCAGCATCCTAGGAAATATGGAAAGATTCTGAATGTTCCTTGGTTTCTCTTGGCTCCTATTTAGCCTGCCAGTGCCTAAAACACTCAGAACTTGTTCAGTGGAACTATGTTAGCTATTCTAAATATAGACCTTCACATTTTTCCTGTCATATTTTATCTTGTTAATTTTGGATATTATTTTAGCCTGAAGAGATAGGTTATCATGTGGTTATGAGAATTGGCTTGAAACCTAACCTTTCTACTTAGTTGTCTAATTTTGTGCAGTTACTAAACTTACTCTGTCTCAGTTTCCTCATCTATTAAATAGGAATAATAATATTACCTAACTCATAGAGTTTTTGCAAGGATTAAACTGAGTTATGTAAAGTGCTTAGAACTTTCATGATATTAATAACCTTTAAAAATTCCAATTCTGCTCTTATTATTTTAGTCTGAATAAAAAATTAAGAAACAAAAGAATCACATATACAACAAAACTTCAGTAAATTTGAAATACCGATGTCATAATTAGTCTTGTAGTATACCTAAAGCTGAATTAAGTACATGTAGTAATAGGAGTTTGTTCACAAAGTGTTACCAAGGAGATATTTTGTTGTGAAAGGTTTTAAATGAGCAGAACTCATTCTTTAACCGCATCAATTGTACCCTAAAAATACTGTCTTGTTTGTGATTACACGGGTAATGGTGAGGTTGAATCTAGACTAGGTAGAGCATTTTAAATTTGTAGCTTTCCTTCACACAATTAAAAATGTGCTAAAGCTTTTCTAAACAGTTTGTACTTTAAAGTAGGCTAAGTATTTTCCTTAATTCTATTTAAAGTATAATTTGTTTAGCAAATCCATTTTTCTTAGGCAGTGTAAAAGTAGTAATGTCAGTGACACCCAGTCAAATTATAAAAATTACCACAGTTTCTAGATAGTGAAATTCATTTGCAGCTATTACTATACTAAGATCAGAATCCTCAGTAGTAACTTCTCTAGTATGTGAGACATTGCTGGTTGTCAAGAAGATAGGAATTTTCCTTCTTCCTTACTAACACAGTCCTGACTTCATTTGGCGAAGAAATGGACCCAGCTAAAAATCTCACTTCTCTTGCAACTAGGGGTTACTTGGGTGATACAGTCCTAGCTAATGAGATGTTGATCAAAATTCCTGGACAGGGTGTCTGTCCCTTTCTGGATAAAAAAAGCAACAAATCCTTGGCCCTTACCCTTTCTTCTTGCCTGGGATGTGGCAGTGATGCCTGGTAGTGAAGCAGCCCTTTTGTGATTGTGAGGAATGAAGGCTTCATTGAAGAATTGTAGAGGAGTAAGTACAAGGAGCTTAGGTCCTTGAATGATATTATAGCACTGCAGCCCAGTTTGTAGACTGCCCACCTCTGCATTTATTTTGTCCCATTAGGCAGATGGTCTCCTTCCTTAAGGCATGCTTGGGTTTTATCTCACAGCTGAGAGAAATCCTGGTACAATGCTGATATAATTAGATCTATAATTAGATTTGTCTTTAATGACAAGAGTATAGAGCCAGAAGGAAAGTGATGAGTTCTGTAATAAATAAAACTGTTGATCTTGTTTCTTATGTGTAATTCGTAGGTGAATGTTATTGATTGGTTAGAAGACTGTAACTGAAGAATAAATATGAATGGTTTTGGTGGTAATTAACTGATTTGTTCACAAATGTTCCAAAATGAAAGTTCTCGGGAAGAGAATAATTTGGAGACAGAAGACTTGGGTTTTAATCTTGACTCATCACCTATGTGAGTGTAGGCGGTTCTGTCCTTTTTGGTCATCAGTTTCTTCCCTGAGTTGGGGCTGGACTAGATGATCTTGGGGGTCTTATTCAGTTTGGTGTTTTCCCCCATGCTGTGCATCTTATCCTGAATGGGTCAGAATATATTTGGGTGTGGTGCTGAGCCTCTAGTGGAGTCATTTGATGGGCTCAGGGCAAAGAAAAGGAAAAATGAAATGTGAGGAAGGAGAAAGGAAAAGGAAACTAGAAAGAAAAGTGAGATAAGAAGAGAAGAAAGATAGACAAACTTTTTCTTCCAGTGCCATTGAATTCGATGGACCCTAACGCCCCTCTCCCCTCTCTCGCACCAATCCCCATTCTGTGGATGGTACCGGATTGCAGGGTGAATTGAACAGAAATATGTCCTGAGAGGCAGTTGGATGTAATGGAGTGTGGGCCCTATAGTGTGTTGCTTAGATCTGTGTCCTGGCGTGGCTTTTCCATTTACTGCCTAGGTTTTACTAGCTGTGACCTTGACTTTTCCTTGTATCTGTTTTCTCACCTATAAAATGGGATTCATAATTGTATTTTTTATAGAGTAGCTACAAAGGTCACGTGTAAAGCCTTAAAAACAATACCTGCTACATTATAAGCATTCAATAAACGTTAGCAATTATTAATACGTTCTATTTTGCAACAATTGAGGGTTAATTATAATTGAATTTGGAAGAAGCATCCCATGGAAATCATAGTTCTTTTTTCTTTTTGTTTTTTAATTATTTCATTTATGCATAGCCTATCAGCTTGCTTTACTTTTTGAAAATACTTTTAAAATAGCTTCTTACTTTGGAATGAATCAAGTGGTTTATCATATATTAGATGAATTAAAATTTTTTTCCAGTTTATGAAAATCTCTAGATATCAGGAAATAAAAACTTGGTGGCTCTTTTTCAGTGATAACCTTCACAGTTTTATTCCATTACTTTCTAATGCAATATCCTTCAGGATATAATTGTTTCACATTTTATTTTTTAAATAAAATTTTAAACTAATCTGACATTGTATACAATAAATTTTTCCTTTTCTTTTTGTATTTTAGTCAACTCTTCACCATTTCTGGTCGAAAAGATTCAATATGATTTTAAAAAGTCTTCTTTGTGTTTATCTGGAAATTTTAAGAGATTGTAACTGCCGTCAGCCTAATTGAAATGGCAGTGTGTGTGTGACAGGGATGCATGAAGTCTTGCATGGCTTAATATCTTTTGCAAATTTGGAAGTAACTTTTTTCTCTTCTTCCCCACATTTTCTCATCCTTGTTCTGTCCCTACCCCAGCATTTGAAAACTGTGCCAAGTGACGTCTGACAATGTTAGATTGTCTTGTTGTCTGATGCTAGCAGCTGAAGCCACTGAAAAGTTCAACCATAGCTTCGTCCCACAAAGGAACAAGACAGAAGCCTAGCATTTTAATCACCCTTCAGAATCCAAGTAAAAGTGTAAACCAGTCCTTTGCTAGCTAAGAAAGCCGTCTGAACAATGTTTAATTTAGTAATTAGCTCCTACCAACTGCCCATTTTAAAAATGTATTTGAATTTTGAAATATTTTTCCCCCCGTACTGAAGCCAGTACTCTTGCTAGCTCTTAGTCATTGTCATGGGACTTAATGTTAATTTGACTGGAACTGGCAGATGTAGGAATGCTGCTTGGAGTCCTCGCCAAGAGAAAATTGTATGCGGCTAGTTGGTGAATGGATAATAAAGGGTTTGTTGTCTGTCAATTACAGTTGCAGTACAAGTTGTTTTGTAATTGTTAGTGTAAATATTGACCAACTGACGAAACTGCTATAATTGAAATTGATATATTTTCATTTTCATAGTTGACATCAGGTAACTGAATCTGAAATGTAGGTAACTGTCTAGCGCAAGCGTGATCCAAGATGATGTTTTCTTTGCATCTGCTTTAAGATGGAGGTTTTTTTGTTTTGTTTTGTTTTGTTTTTTACTTCTGGTGATGTGTACTCTTAGAATTCTCTGGGTGGACACGGGTCAGGGGGTTACCCTCCAAGCCTGCCAGGGGTGTGGGTGCATTCCTGAGAATTTCCAGGATCCTGGCGGGTATGAGAGGTTTTATTTTCTCACTGGAACCGTGTTCTCCCTGCCCAAATGTACTTCTTTCCATCTCTGCGTTCTCATGACTACGCGTGTGTAGGTACCTCTATCATAGCACGTTTATATTATTTTATAATTTTCTCATCTGTCCCTCACTAGGGTGAATGCCTGGTTAGGGTTTGTATTTTAGTTTTCTTCAATTGTACCTCGCACATAGTTAAGTAAACACTTTTTGAATTACTAAGTTAATTACTTTTATATCTTATATATTTAAAATATTAATTAAAAATAAAATCTATGAAGGCAGAGAGAGTTGGTATAGTCTCCTTGATTTATGGTTAACTTTAGAAGAAAATCCTGATATAGAAACTTGTGTATTAGAGCTGTGAAAATATGTTTGGCATGCATTTCTTTGATTTTTGTTGGTTGGCAGGAATGGCACACTTGGATTTCAGTTGGAGTGAATTCCAAGTTACTCCGATTTGAAAATTCAATTATATTAAAATTTAATACATCAGTCCTTCTAGCCTTTGGAATGTGGTACACAGTAAGTGAGGAAAAGTGGAGTTTCCAAATGGAGCTGAGTAGCCAAATCAATACCTTTCAGACCTTTTAAAAAAGCAGGCTTTGCGTTGTAGTAGCGCTTTGAAGTTTTCAAGAGCTCATTCAGATATATTGTTTCATTTGCTCTTCATCACTCATTGAAGTAGATAGGGCAGATGTTATCTCCATTTTACAGATAGGAAACTTTGACTCAGAATGTGACTTTCTCCTATACGTTTTTGGATTCAAAAGAGATGTTTCCCAATTGTGCATCACTGACTGGGATAAATGAGAATGGATTTAACCAATAACATCAATATTGTAAAAAACTTTAAGAAAGCATACTTTTCCCAAAACATTAAAAAAAAATTAAGTACAAGTACTTTCCCGTAATACCAAGTAATGTTAACTGAAAAATTTTAAGCTAAAACACAAATAAACCCATTAATTTTTAATGTATAGTCTTCCAGCTTTTTTCTTTCTTTCAGTATCCATCCATCCTTTAAACCAATAGTGCTTTCCTGAAATATAGCTTTATCATTTGCTATTTTTTTCCAGTAATATATTATGAAAATGTTCCATGTTAATAAATGCTATTCCAAAATATCATTAAAAATTAATTTAAATATCATTTAAATTCTGTGTCGGATGTAGCAAATTTCTGAATCATGAAAGAGAGGGTCTATTTTAGACTATGTAGATGAAGTACATTGTTGATGAAACTCATGGGAGAGACTCATTCCACCAGTGCAACCTGGGCAGAATTGCGAGGGCACAGGTAAGTGGAAAGGAGCTGCATTAGAACCCTGATTTATGTTCCTTGATGTAGTGGTGCCAAGTGAGGGGTGCTCTAGGGCAGGGAACTGCGGTCCCTGCATCAGCAGCATCTGCCGCACTATGGAGCTTTTAAAAAATGCAAATTATCAGGCCCTACCAGATCTCCTAAATCAGAAACTTTTGGGGTGTGGCCCAATAATCTGTGTTTTAAGGAGTGATTCTGATGCCCATTAAAGTTCGAGATCTTTTACTCTATGCTTAGGCCCGTCAGATTTAGACCCACCTGCTAATATAGTCTATATAGTCTTGAGGTAGAATATTATAATTCCACAAATAGTTATTAGACCTCTTGCTGTATCTACAAAAAGGTGCTCTGTGAAATGTAAAGCAGTGCTTGACTGTTTCTGATACCTACCAGTCTAGTTAAGAGATTAGGCATAAACCCAGGAAAGGTAGAGCTGTTCTAGTGCTAGAAATCCAGTAAGAGTGCTTATGTACTTTGAGTTCAGATCCATCCAGCCATCCAACCAAACTAACCAAGATAGAATTACCACCTATTAATACAGCATGTGCTAAAGCAAGTATCATAAATGGGTTTTCAGGGTTTGATAACTAAAGAGCATCTTTAAACTGTCTGTTTATCAGGAAGTACTTCAACTGTTTTTGTGTAAACACTATGGTGTCAACAAGTAATAGGAGAAATTTGCCCTTTTTTTGGAGTGGTTGCAGCGTTTCATTCAAAACAGGCAGCCAAACACTTAACCGGGTGGTTTCAAACGTGGAGTCAGTCCGGGGTTTTGTTTGCTCAACAAACAAAAACATTTTTGAATTTGTGTTGCAGAGAGTACCTCTCCCCCCGACTCCCTATAGTCTCACTTATGGCTGTTTTACACATTTATGACCCTGCCTGCTTACTGAGTTTTATACCTTGCCTTAAACTACTCAGTACCTGTTTCTGAGACTGGGTTATATGTACAGTGCTCAAGGAGTAGAATTACTGAAGAACTAATAGATATGATATCTGTTTGTGTGTTTAATTATACTTTCTAGTTTTTCCTTTCTGATTTTGGTGACTGGAAATGGAATGAAAGCTTCATATGTGAGCCTCGGAGGCCTTTTTCAATCTTATGATTCCAGGATTTAGGAAAACAAAATAATTGCATTTATCTGTTTACTTCTTTATAATTTATAAAGGATTTTTATGTACTTTACACCCTTGCTATTTGAAGTGTGGTCTGCAGATGAGAACTGGCATTCCCTAGAAGCTGGTCAGAAAAGCAGATGATCCCCACGTGATTCAAATGCACATTTAAGTTAGAGAAGCACTGCTTTATGCTCCATGCTTGAGAGAGAGGACTGGTACATGTACTTCTTTTTTACCCATGAGCAAACTTGAGCTCCAGGGATTAAGTCATATGCACAAATTTTAAAACATGGTGAGTAGAGGAACAGAGATAGGGATTTGAACATAATTTATTTTGGCTTTCTTCTAGATCTTTTCTTTAAATGTTGTCTTGCAATAGTAGGCAGAGTGAAAGCTCAGGTACTTTTAATGATTATATAACTTATTAATTTAGAATACATTTACCATGGGAGCAAAATCACATTTTGTCTGGAGGTCTACTACTTTTGTTTACTTGAAGGTTTTTTCCATTAAAGGTGATTTTGGCAATATTAAAAAGGGAGAAATTATAAGAAGTGTCTGACTCTACAACCAAAGCATAACCTATGACTTTTTATGCCTCTCATGTATCTGGTGGCCCCTTTTTTGGTCAGTAAAATCCATGTTTCTGTTGTCTCTTGATCTCCAGTCACTCCAACCATAAAGTATTCTACAGCAATTCTGTTTTACTATTTCTGGGCAGTGCTTTATGACGGCTTCCAAACCGGTTCAGAAAATAAACACTACACACATACACACACACCTAAGTAAATTATACAATTTTAATTGGAAATAAGTGTCTCTGCCCTTTATTTTGGCTTGATTGAATACTGTTAATTTTTCTTCAAAAAATAACAAGTCATTTTTCTGTTGGTAAGCTTTCTCAGCAAACTCTAACCATAATGACCTCTCCCTTCTCAGAACTAACAGTATTCAATCCCTGTGCCAATCTTGTCTTTTATTGTTGTCTAATATGTAACTCTTGCATTGTTGTTTTAACCCTTCACATATTTATTTGTCTGTTCAACTGCTTGTAAGCTTCTTGGAATAGTTACTTGTTCTTGGAATCCTCCTTCTAAGTCAGTGTCCACTGAATATTCCAATGTAGAATAATAAGTAGACATTTGGTCTTTGAAATTTAGAATTGGAATTAAGTAAAAACTGAATTTTAATATTGTAGTCTTTGGGCTGAAGTTGGGAAGTGATCTTAAGCGCTTTTAGAAAATTACATTATGGAATTTACAGTGAGAACATTTAAGCTTCTTAAGGTCTAATTCAATATCTTTGTATCCCACTGTACCCAGGCTCTAGTCTAGCATAGTTCCTGATATAGTAGCTTCTTAATAAATGTTTATTTAATTGAACTAAACTGAGCTTAATCTTCCCACCCTGTATTAGAAGGCCAGTCACTGAGAAAATGTCACTTAGAACATTAAGAATTTTACTTTAAAATAGTAATGCTACTTAGAGGTATTCTAAACATAATTATTCCGAGTCAGTTGGATATTTCATCAAATGGACTTCAGCTATACCATAGAGTTGTTGTAGGACCAGTGATTGCAGCAATATTTTTTCAAGACTAGTGGAAAGAAGTACTAAGTTTTTTTTGTTTTTTTTTTTTTTTTTGACGGGACTGGAAGGAGGAGGAGAGAAGGAAGAGAAGAGACACTTCAGGAATCTGCATGCTTGGTCTCAGCAGATTTGGAGAGCCAGAATTAACAGCAGCTGTGGTTTATTAGTACTGTAGCAGGTGTCTCAGGAAGGCATTGCTAATAGAAATCCTAAGACAGTGTCTTTTTAAAAAGTGTGATAAGGTTGGGTGACATGAAGAATTGAAATAGGATATATACACTTACATAGTTTTTGATTTTTTAAATATTTCTTGGACTTTTTTAATTGCGAGAAAACATGCATTCCTAAAGTATGCTAAAGAAGGTGGTAGATCATTGAAAGAAACCAAATATGGAATTAAAAATTTTTTTTATTCTTAGACCTAAAGTTTCTGAGTTATAAGTTTTAAGTTATAAACCACTGGTTTCCTTTTGGGAATATTATTATTGTTTTATAAAATCAACAATGTCAACAAACATGCACTGAGTGCCCTTTGCTAGGCACCTTGCTATGAGTTTTACATGCATTATCTTTATATCGAATGATTCCTCTATGAAATAGATGATCATCATTGTCCACAATATTATCTAAAGAATATATAATTTGCCCAAAGTCACACAGCTGGTAAGATTTAGAGTTAAGATTTGAACATGGGGCTGATACCAAAGTCCTTGATCTTAATTACTGATCATAGCCTTCCTTTTCCTAGTTGTGAATGTTTGACAGCTCTACTGAAAAACTAATGAGTATGTGTGACTATTATATTGTGTGTATATTTTTTCATAAGCAGTTAATAAATGATATATTTTTGTCAGAATGACCATACTCAAGTTTTGAATCCATCAGTGGTCCTTAGGCCTATTGTATCTCTCTCATTCTGTCAAATTCAACATCAGTGTCTTGAGTTTTGTTAAAGATTATTCATCTCCAACACCTGGGCCTTTTCAGAACCAGACTTCAGAACCAGTTAACTGCAAACTATAAGAACGGTCATATCTGTATTCAGGAAGGTAAAAAAAAAACCTTGAATAATTTGCCAATGTGACTAAATAGTCATTAGATAGGCCAGTGAATAAATTAAAATGTGACTCAATACACATGCATTTTTAAAATTCAGACAAATTAAGATTGTTGAGAATTGCAAATTCTGTTGTTAAACCTTGAGATAATTAACTTTTCTATCCTGATTGCTTAAAAACCAGAGTTGAGAATCACTATCAATCAAAGATACTAGCTGTCTAAATTAAGCTTCATGATACGAGACTCATAACAAAGAGGAAAACATGTCGTATGTTTTTTAAAAAATTATATTTAGATTCGTTTTTGTTATCTTTTCATAGCCTGTTCATCAATTTCTATTATGTGTTCAAACACAGGAGATTTTAGTCTTGTTTTGTGGAAACTGAAGTTAGTTGTTTTTTTTAATGGTTCTGTTAATCTCTCATTGACTCCCAGATGGTCTTTTCTTAAAGTTAAGTTTAAAGATGCTATAGTTCAATGCTCCTCTCTCCATCTATTGTGCTGTTCTCAAGAGGGCTCCTATTAAGAGACTGTAACTTTGGTGTAGAGTTGAAGGAAACAGGCCTCTTGTTTAAATGCCTTTTTACTACTCAATTGACGTTTTTAATGATAAAGCACATTTACAAACTAATTTTATAAATTTATAGTTGTAGCTTGAAGTGTAGCAAACTTGTAAACATAAGAAATACTCCCATGAAATTGATGGGGGACATAGCCATAAAATTTAATAAAACACAAATAAAAATATTTTGTATTATAAAAATATACAATAGAAAATACGTTCAGTCCAACAATATCAAATTTAGCATCCTTATGTAAATATGTTTTTGCCATGTGTGACCACGATAGTAAAGAACACCGATATATAATTTTGATTCAAAATATTTTTAGTGGAGCTACACCTAGATAGTGCAAGCAAATATATTTAATTGGGCCTAATTAAAGTGATTTATTTAAAGCAGTATTATCTAAGCTGCAGTGCTAATGCAAAGTGCAGATTATTATTTTTAGCAATTGAATTATTCTTGGTGTAGCTCATCAATCCATTCTGTTTCAAGTACAATGATACCATTATTAGATAATTCTACTGATACTTAAATGGCACTTTGCATTCAATGTAGTCTTTCTGATAGGAAGCCTGATCCAGGCAGGCTTGCTTGGCCCAAGGGGAACTCAGGTGGTATGAGTTCTGCTTTCCATATGGTGAGCCCTTCTGGCTCTTGTTTAGGCCACAAGCGATGGATCTCGTAGTAGGTGGCTTACTTGCAATAAACCCTCATTATTTGTTGCCAAGTAATTTATTCTTAGGGTCGTTTCTAGGGCAGTGCTGGGCCAAGACAAAATCCTATTGCTTGGAGCAACTATGGCACAGGTGAAATCTGTTTAAAATAAAATCCGGCTCAGTTTAGAAGGGGGAACAATGGATCTGAAAATGGAGCGAGAAATGAGAAGTAATTGGGGAGGGAGTTAGAGATATTAGCACCAGGTGCAAAGCCCAGCCTCCCCTGACATTTCTTTTTGCTGAGTGTTGGGTGATGGTGGTGTATGAGTGCTTCGGTTTTTTTGTTTAGTACTTGCTCTGTTCTTTTCCTTGCTGTCCCTAAATATCAAGGAATAGCTCCAGCTTTCTCTGCCTGTTTGGGGAAACAGAGCCCCAATTTGCTCCAGGGAGGGCTTTCAGATATTCCACAGGAAAGTTAATTTCAGGGTCCAGTAAACTCCAGACTGACTTTTTGACCAACTACCATTGTGCTTCTACCACTCTCATCCTTGACTTGCCTTCTGCTTGCTGTGCCAAGCACTCTGTGTTGGTTTTCATTATAGAAAGTCTCCTATGGTTTGTTAATTCCACAGTCCCTCAGAGAAATCTTTTCTGATTGCAGGTTTAATATTTTTTATTTATTTTTGCCAACAAAGATTGAGATTATCCCGACCCCTGGCTGTCAGTGAGAAAGAGTCTCCATCAAAAGTGATTTTTGGATGTGGTTATATATATATGTACATCTCTCTATATAGATGTATATATACACACAGGCATATTTCACTCACATTTGCACACACTCCTACTCTGACTCCTTTTCTCCTTTTGTAGATAACAAGGGCACCCAGTAGTCCTACTTCTTTTACAGCTGAAGTGATGTGCAAACATGGATGAAAGATTTTTGTTTGTTATTCTAAGATGAGCTTTCAGCCTGTAGAAAATAATTTACCTATCCTGTGCTTTAACACACAAAATCATGATCAAAGTGGTATCTTTTG